>JAQFVV010001038.1:0-125315 GCA_028023455.1 Epiperipatus broadwayi | reverse complement strand
AAAAAGCACTTACTAGAGAAAGTACCACTAAAAATGAAAATAATGTAAAATATACACAAGCAATAATAAACGTGAGTAATATTAATAATATAAAGTATCTAGACACCCCGTGTCAAGAAACTTCTATAGAAAATACTAGTAAGTTATCTGTAGCAGAACAGGAGCCCACGTTTGAAGAAAAGAATCTTGAGCTGCATGAGATACGAAGTTTGACAATGCACACTAAGCGATCTCCTGTGAGGTTGAAAGACAAAAATGAAAGCTATGAATGGATAACCGATGATGATGAAGACAGTTGGACAACTGATGATGATGATCTGTTAAGATGTTGTTTCAACCCCGGCGTGGAGTTACTCCTTAAACAACCCCCAGATCCTATTTAAATTGTTAGTTGTTTTTGTGAGTGATTTGATCACTGTATATATATTATACAGTGATGTCAGGAATAACGCAGATTCCGTATAAACCTACCACAAAAAATGTGTTTGAGGATCAGCCTATAAGACAATTAACCCTAGATACAGATTTAGAAAACGTAATTTGGGATGACTCATTTTTAGATCAAGTTCCTGTACTTGGATTTCTGGCATTGACAATCTCAGAGTCAATTCATTTGGGGGAAGCAATGTTGTCTATGTGTTTGGAAGGCACTCCGGCCTATTTAGGATCTATAGTTTTTTTATTGGCAATAAACATCAGACACCCTAATACATTTAGGCCCATGTTAACAAAAGACTTTCTTGGGTCTGGACTCCCATCCACGTCCACTCTTCAATGGTTTTTTAATCACAAATTTATTTTTGAACTTCATAGAGGGGCAGTACCTAGTACATTTCACACCTACATGGTAAAAGCAAGCCTAACACCTACTGCAAAAGCCCCATCCAGAAATTTCAAACATGAGCCTAAAGTAAAGGTCAGAGTTTCAGATCCGTCCAAATCCTCAAAAACTCAATCTGGAAGAGGAACAATCTTTGTCAGTCCTCCCCCCACTGCTGACAAAGGCCTTCTTGGGGTAGCAAATACTGATTACTACAAATTAGCCCAAACTGTGCCTTATCAAGTCTATATCCCTACCACTTTTGAGGATGACTCAGATGTGGACGATGATGCACTTTTAGTTTCCTTGAAAACTGACCCAGCCGAAGCAGCTAGAAAGTTGGTGCTACATTTGAAGAATCAAAGACTTCAGAACATTGCGTCCTCCTCACAAACCATCACCCCATCTGGTATTGCCACAACTGCTCCGGGAGCAACTCCAACAGCTCTACCTCCCCCCTCAACAGAGCAGCCCCGCACACCAGCCGCCGCCCCCCAGATGATGACAGTGACACAAAACGGCCTGCAATAGTTCCTTCCCTTTCTTTTGTTTTTTTATCACAAATACAAGATGCATTAACCTCAGTTCGTCAACTCTCACGAAAACAACAAGCTGCTTTTTACAGTTTCACTGCACTATTCTTATGCAGATCATGTGTGAAATCTTCAACGTCCATGAAGAGACATTTTTCAGAGTCCCTTGCTTCCCAGTTTGCCAACTTCTACCAATTGGATGCACATTTAAATTTTCTTCCTGAGATACACGACAATGCAATAAAAACACTCTCCAATGCATTCAAACCAGGAAGCTTAAATTTGGTCACTATGTTGAAAGGGACTCTGAAATTAAGGGAGTTTGCTCGAAGAAACAATAAATCAGAAATTATAGGATTGCTAGACTACGCATTCTTGCTTCACTGCTCATACAAAGGAATGCATCTGATTTCTATGGCCTCTTTAGTTGGAAAGAAATACAACATCAGAAATTTATCAGAAATGTTAAAGTTAACTATGTGCAGTGAAACCTCTTCTTCTATACACTCCATCTTCGATTACTTTGATTTTTATGAATCTCAGGTTCCTCCCTTTGACGGACTCTTCGCCCCATGGAGCACACTGATCAACGACAAATACTGGAGCAACCTGACTTTGAAATCCAATCTAGTTCTGGGGTGTTTTTTGCGGCATTCTTTGACGATGACAAAGGGGATATATGGAATATAGTGTCTTTTAAACCAACAAAATAATAATAACTTTGAAAGGAATATATAGTATACAGAATGAACAAAGAAACAGAAGCAATGAGCAGTGGGGAAGAGATAGAAGTAGGAATGGAGATGAAAGGTGGAGGTATCATGTTGAGATCAGGAAGAGATTAATGAGTACAACAGCAGTACGGAAGAAATAGAAAGGGAAGATGGTATGAGCCAGGATAGAGATGAGGGTGCACAGAAAACTAGAGCTATGCCAGAGAATTTAGTTACAGAAATATCGGAACAGATACCGATAAAGGAGATTAAACAGGAAGGCTGGGACTTGAATTGGTTGCTGAGACAGCTTAGACAGGATGCAGAGAAAATGGATCAGAAAATGGAGGAAAAAGATCAGAAAATGTCACAAAGATTTGAAAACCTTAGCAGAGATATTAGACAAGAGATGGCAGACAGAGATAAAAGGCTGGAAGAAATGTTGTGCCAAGGTCTACAGGAATTGTCAACCAGCTGCCAGCAGAAATCTGAAGAAATGAGGGGAGAATTTAAAGAAATGTTACATAAAAACCAAGAAGAAAATAGAAAGGAATTTGTTGTGATTAAAGAAGAAGTGAAGGCTTTAGTTGAACAAGTAGAATGTCAAGAAAAGGGTTTGAAAGAAAGGGTCTTTAAAGTAGGGGCAGAATTTAACAGTAAAGTGCAAGAGTATGAAGAAGCCCAAAGGGAGATCAGAGAGGAAATATATGAAATAAAAGAAAACCTGCTACAAAGAAGTCAAGTAACTGACCGAGAAGAAAACATTATCACAGCATGTATTCCAGAATTGAGAGATGTAGCAGAAATGAAAGAAGAGACAGAAAAGGAAAGTAAGGAAAGCAACTTTGCTAGTGATTACCAAGATAAAAGACTTAATAGACATGAGATAGTGCAAGTTATTGGCCAGACTGAAGATGATACTGAAAATGATTTTAGAGAGGGGGAAGCCAAAGTCGATCAGCAAAGTATCAAAATCAAAGGAAACGACTTTTTAAGTGAGCATAAGTGCCAGCTTAATTATGAAAATAGCACGTTGTCCCGGCATGAAGAACAAGTTGGGTTGGAAAAGGATGAATCCCAAGAGATGCAAAATCAAAGCAAGGAATGTGAAAAAGCACTTACTAGAGAAAGTACCACTAAAAATGAAAATAATGTAAAATATACACAAGCAATAATAAACGTGAGTAATATTAATAATATAAAGTATCTAGACACCCCGTGTCAAGAAACTCCTATAGAAAATACTAGTAAGTTATCTGTAGCAGAACAGGAGCCCACGTTTGAAGAAAAGAATCTCGAGCTGCATGAGATACGAAGTTTGACAATGCACCCTAAGCGATCTCCTGTGAGGTTGAAAGACAAAAATGAAAGCTATGAATGGATAACCGATGATGATGAAGACGGTTGGACAACTGATGATGATGATCTGTTGGGATGTTGTTTCAACCCCGGCGTGGAGTTACTCCTTAAACAACCCCCAGATCCTATTTAAATTGTTAGTTGTTTTTGTGAGTGATTTGATCACTCTATATATATTATACAGTGATGTCAGGAATAACGCAGATTCCGTATAAACCTACCACAAAAAATGTGTTTGAGGATCAGCCTATAAGACAATTAACCCTAGCTACAGATTTAGAAAACGTAATTTGGGATGACTCATTTTTAGATCAAGTTCCTGTACTTGGATTTCAGGCATTGACAATCTCAGAGTCAATTCATTTGGGGGAAGCAATGTTGTCTATGTGTTTGGAAGGCACTCCGGCCTATTTAGGATCTATAGTTTTTTTATTGGCAATAAACATCAGACACCCTAATACATTTAGGCCCATGTTAACAAAAGACTTTCTTGGGTCTGGACTCCCGTCCACGTCCACTCTTCAATGGTTTTTTGATCACAAATTTATTTTTGAACTTCATAGAGGGGCAGTACCTAGTACATTTCACACCTACATGGTAAAAGCAAGACTAACACCTACTGCAAAAGCCCCCTCCAGAAATTTCAAACATGAGCCTAAAGTAAAGGTCAGATTTTCAGATCCGTCCAAATCCTCAAAAACTCAATCTGGAATAGGACCAATCTTTGTCAGTCCTCCCCCCACTGCTGACAAAGGCCTTCTTGGGGTAGGAAATACTGATTACTACAAATTAGCCCAAACTGTGCCTTATCAAGTCTATATCCCTACCACTTTTGAGGATGACTCAGATGTGGACGATGATGCACTTTTAGTTTCCTTGAAAACTGACCCAGCCAAAGCAGCTAGAAAGTTGGTGCTACATTTGAAGAATCAAAGACTTCAGAACATTGCATCCTCCTCACAAACCATCACCCCATCTGGTATTGCCACAACTGCTCCGGGAGCAACTCCAACAGCTCCACCTCCCCCCTCAACAGAGCAGCCCAGCACACCGGCCGCCCCCCCCAGATGATGACAGTGACGCAAAACGGCCTGCAATAGTTCCTTCCCTTTCTTTTGTTTTTTTATCACAAATACAAGACGCATTAACCTCAGTTCGTCAACTCTCACGAAAACAACAAGCTGCTTTTTACAGTTTCACTGCACTATTCTTATGCAGATCATGTGTGAAATCTTCAACGTCCATGAAGAGACATTTTTCAGAGTCCCTTGCTTCCCGGTTTGCCAACTTCTACCAATTGGATGCACATTTAAATTCTCTTCCTGAGATACACGACAATGCAATAAAAACACTCTCCAATGCATTCAAACCAGGAAGCTTAAATTTGGTCACTATGTTGAAAGGGACTCTGAAATTAAGGGAGTTTGCTCGAAGAAACAATAAATCAGAAATTATAGGATTGCTAGACTACGCATTCTTGCTTCACTGCTCATACAAAGGAATGCATCTGATTTCTATGGCCTCTTTAGTTGGAAAGAAATACAACATCAGAAATTTATCAGAAATGTTAAAGTTAACCATGTGCAGTGAAACCTCTTCTTCTATACACTCCATCTTCGATTACTTTGATTTTTATGAATCTCAGGTTCCTCCCTTTGACGGACTCTTCGCCCCATGGAGCAGACTGATCAACGACAAATACTGGAGCAACCTGACTTTGAAATCCAATCTAGTTCTGGGGTGTTTTTTGCGGCATTCTTTGACGATGACAAAGGGGATATATGGAATATAGTGTCTTTTAAACCAACAAAACAAATAATGGACCTGGCAATTGCCATTGTAGAGCTCTACAATGAAGACAGAAACATTACTAGCCTAAAGGAAAATGCTGTTCCAGGAAGTCTAATAGCAACCTATGCTGATGCTGCCATAAAAACACTCCAATCAGTTGCACCTGTCAAAGCTGCTGAACAAAAGTTAGTTGATGATTTGTTCCCAAGTACAACTCCCAAGTCCTTTTACCCCTAGGAACCCTCTGAACTCCTTTCCCACACACATGATCAGCCATAACTTGACAGGCACCAAAACACAAAAAAACCATCCCTTCTTACCCCTACACCCCACTTTGACATCCAAGTCTCTCAGAGAGCCATAATACCACCAGCTATCTCACCACAGGAAGATCGACACGTAAACTTCCAAAGGCAGCTTACCCTTCTAGTCATTTATTCTTTTCTGAGTGTTACCCCCTCCTGCTGTACATAGTCCCATTCATACACAACCACTCACAAACATGCAAACATACATAAATTTATATATATCTATACATATGTAAAAAAAAAAAAAAACCTATGTGCCAGTCAAAACATGCTTATCCATCTAACACGAGCTGGAACTCACAAAATGTACTTCAAACCCAGTCAAGCCCGAGATTTTGGTCAGGGACCAGCCTGGATTCGAACCCCCTCTCCAAGCACCAGATCTACCACCCAATGGATAACATAACAATGGTAGCACACGAGATTTAATTCTTCATCTGGCCCACTAGCAAATCGGAGAAAACAATAAGACTCATGGACTTAAACATATATATAAACAATGTAAATACTAGACATTCCACAGATAAAATCTAACATATTTAAATAATAAGGGCTTTACTAATGAATACTTATGGGCAATTAGTGAATTGGATTGATTTAATAATGAAACAGAAACTGATATATGATGAATTAAAATATATTTATTGACAATTTTTGTTGGCAAATGCACACAGGCATTTCATTTATAAAGTAACATTCTCTAGACTATTTGAACAATAATTGATGTTGGCAAATAGGTTTGTGGCTATGATTCAATGGAGCCAAATATCCCGCTATACAACTAATCACTACATTAACTTATTTGTTATGTCCTTTTATAATCAGATCGAGTGGCTCTTTTACGTAAAATCAAACCAAGTCTGGAGTGAAACTTAATACATCTGACTATAATCAATTTGCAAATTAACTATGGGCTTATAAAGCATCCCAGATAGCTTAAAACCTCTTGAGACCGAAAACCGCTTTTTCCGCATTAAAAAAAGTTTGCAATTTCGACCGCAATAGCGTGCAAACCATATACGTCACAGTTACGCTTTTTTTTTCTTTCTCTCCGCCATTTTTCTATCTTTTTGTACGTCTAAAATTTTTTTCTGTGCGATGAAAATTAGATTTTTTATAGCAATTTTTGTAAAGTACATTATTAAAATTTTGTAAATTTTTTTTCTTTCTAGATTTTATCAACGGATAAAAAAAATATACGGAGAAAACAATTATTTTCGCCGCTGAACGTAATTTTGATTCTAACGAACTTTTCTGTTGATGGGTTTGATTTTGAGGTTTCGTATTCCTCATTACCCGTAAGTATTCAACATTCATCATCATCATCTCCCACTGATATATAATAATTGCTTGTAATTCCTTTGGGTTATTTATTTTATTTTATTTACTGTTTTTATACATTTCATTGTAGATAAGTTTTTATTCATTTTATAGCATACTTTGCTATTATGGTTTGCTATGTAATAATGCATAATTTAGCTCACCCTTACCCTCATGATATTCCAATAATATAGTAATTATTTTTTACATGCATAACTATGAATTTACTACGTTTTTATTCATTTCATTGTAGATAACTTTTTATTCATTTTATAGCATACTTTGCTATTATGGTTTGCTATGTAATAATGCATAATTTAGCTCACCCTTACCCTCATGATATTCCAATAATATAGTAATTATTTTTTACATGCATAACTTAGAATTTACTACGTTTTTATTCATTTCATTGTAGATAACTTTTTATTCATTTTATAGCATACTTTGCAGATAACTTTTTATTCATTTTATAGCATACTTTGCTATCATGGTTTCCTATGTAATAATGCATAATTTAGCTCACCTTTACCCTCATGATATTCCAATAATGTAGTAATTATTTTTTACATGCATAACTTAGAATTTACTACATTTTTATTCGTTTCATTATAGATAACTTTTTATTCATTTGATAGCATACTTTGCTATTATGGTTTCCTATGTAATAATACATAATTTAGCTCACCCTTACCCTCATGATATTCCAATAATGTAGTAATTATTTTTTACATGCATAATTTAGAATTTACTATGTTTTTATTCATTTCATTGTAGATAACTTTTTATTCATTTTATAGCATACTTTGCAGATAACTTTTTATTCATTTTATAGCATACTTTGCTATCATGGTTTCCTATGTAATAATGCATAATTTAGCTCACCTTTACCCTCATGATATTCCAATAATGTAGTAATTATTTTTTACATGCATAACTTAGAATTTACTACATTTTTATTCGTTTCATTATAGATAACTTTTTATTCATTTGATAGCATACTTTGCTATTATGGTTTCCTATGTAATAATAAATAATTTAGCTCACCCTCACCCTCATGATATTCCAATAAGGTAGTAATTATTTTTTACATGCATAATTTAGAATTTACTACGTTTTTATTCATTTCATTGTAGATAACTTTTTATTCATTTTATAGCATACTTTGCAGATAACTTTTTATTCATTTTATAGCATACTTTGCTATCATGGTTTCCTATGTAATAATGCATAATTTAGCTCACCCTTACCCTCATGATATTCCAATAATGTAGTAATTATTTTTTACATGCATAACTTAGAATTTACTACATTTTTATTCGTTTCATTATAGATAACTTTTTATTTATTTGATAGCATACTTTGCTATTATGGTTTCCTATGTAATAATGCATAATTTAGCTCACCCTTACCCTCATGATATTCCAATAATGTAGTAATTATTTTTTACATGCATAACTTAGAATTTACTACGTTTTTATTCATTTCATTGTAGATAACTTTTTATTCATTTTATAGCATACTTTGCAGATAACTTTTTATTCATTTTATAGCATACTTTGCTATCATGGTTTCCTATGTAATAATGCATAATTTAGCTCACCTTTACCCTCATGATATTCCAATAATGTAGTAATTATTTTTTACATGCATAACTTAGAATTTACTACATTTTTATTCGTTTCATTATAGATAACTTTTTATTCATTTGATAGCATATTTTGCTATTATGGTTTCCTATGTAATAATGCATAATTTAGCTCACCCTTACCCTCATGATATTCCAATAATGTAGTAATTATTTTTTACATGCATAATTTAGAATTTACTACGTTTTTATTCATTTCATTGTAGATAACTTTTTATTCATTTTATAGCATACTTTGCAGATAACTTTTTATTCATTTTATAGCATACTTTGCTATCATGGTTTCCTATGTAATAATGCATAATTTAGCTCACCTTTACCCTCATGATACTCCAATAATGTAGTAATTATTTTTTACATGCATAACTTAGAATTTACTACATTTTTATTCGTTTCATTATAGATAACTTTTTATTCATTTGATAGCATACTTTGCTATTATGGTTTCCTATGTAATAATGAATAATTTAGCTCACCCTTACCCTCATGATATTCCAATAATGTAGTAATTATTTTTTACATGCATAATTTAGAATTTACTACGTTTTTATTCATTTCATTGTAGATAACTTTTTATTCATTTTATAGCATACTTTGCAGATAACTTTTTATTCATTTTATAGCATACTTTGCTATCATGGTTTCCTATGTAATAATGCATAATTTAGCTCACCCTTACCCTCATGATATTCCAATAATGTAGTAATTATTTTTTACATGCATAACTTAGAATTTACTACATTTTTATTCGTTTCATTATAGATAACTTTTTATTTATTTGATAGCATACTTTGCTATTATGGTTTCCTATGTAATAATGCATAATTTAGCTCACCCTTACCCTCATGATATTCCAATAATGTAGTAATTATTTTTTACATGCATAACTTAGAATTTACTACGTTTTTATTCATTTCATTGTAGATAACTTTTTATTCATTTTATAGCATACTTTGCAGATAACTTTTTATTCATTTTATAGCATACTTTGCTATCATGGTTTCCTATGTAATAATGCATAATTTAGCTCACCTTTACCCTCATGATATTCCAATAATGTAGTAATTATTTTTTACATGCATAACTTAGAATTTACTACATTTTTATTCGTTTCATTATAGATAACTTTTTATTCATTTGATAGCATACTTTGCTATTATGGTTTCCTATGTAATAATGCATAATTTAGCTCACCCTTACCCTCATGATATTCCAATAATGTAGTAATTATTTTTTACATGCATAATTTAGAATTTACTACGTTTTTATTCATTTCATTGTAGATAACTTTTTATTCATTTTATAGCATACTTTGCAGATAACTTTTTATTCATTTTATAGCATACTTTGCTATCATGGTTTCCTATGTAATAATGCATAATTTAGCCCATGATTTTTCAATAATATAGTAATTATTTTTTATCCCCATAACTTACACTTTACTAAAGTTATTACTGTTATTTTTTTTTGGATCCACACTAAAACCTTGCATTTCTAATCCACACAAAACCTTGCATTTCTAATAGATATCCCGCATAGAGGGCCTAGAAAAACAACTGCTTGCAAAAATAGAACATACAGGGTGTCAAGCAGAAAAACGAAATTGAAATGGTCACCTTTTGCCACATTACACCAACAATCTGTAACTCAGGTAGGTCATGTTATATATTATATTATTTTTTTCTGCATTTTATGACGAATATGATGAAGCTGTCTATGAAATTGTCATTTTAGGCTATACCTTTCAAAATTGAGAGTTTGTGAACCAATGTAAAAATAAAGATTTTAAAAATGTGAAAAATATCATTTTTTTTAATTATTTTTTGTGGTAATGACTACTTTATCAGCTTTATAACATTCTTTCATATTTGCACTTTATAAAAATGTATACATATATATTTATTTATTGTAATAAATTAGACATTTTATTTAAAATTGTAGGTCCTGTAATTTTTTTTGGGAATTAAAAATGGCCGTTCAGGTCTCTATGGGTTAAGATCGAACGGGTTTTCAAGAATGCTTCGGTTCAATGCCGAAGATTGCATATTAGGGAGGAAAGAGTTGGCTATAACGATTTTACTAATACACTAGGCACAAGTAAAATATAATAATAAAGTGGCTCTGCGGATGGAAGAATAGTTTTAGGGTTTTTGTGACAAACAACGGTTTACCCAAGAACCGGTCGTCATGCTGCTAATGGGGAACCTTTATTTGGTTCAGAGGCGGGGGACTTACGTGCTAATCTGGCCCGTAGCTCAGACTTCGCTACTGCACTACCCATAAGAGAAGATGGGCTGGACTTACCGTGGCTCCATCTTATATATATATCAAAAAGAACAGCACAATGAGAAAATATTAATAAATCCCACATCCGCCAAGCCGAAGGATATTATAAATTAAATATCATATATTAAATGAACACTAGATCATCAGCTTGATCAAAAGAGCCAACTCTTCTATAGCATGAGAAATACGATATGCTACTGACAGGAATATATATATATACAAACTTTACTTTATCCCGTTCAATCTCTTTAGTTATCTATAACTACTAAACTTTTAAAAAGGAGGAAAAGTATATTTAATAAGGGACTTACGAATACTTTACTAAAAAATATACTTATGATTGCACTCCAGGCTAGTTTAATCTTTAGTAACATAATAAATAAAGGTTGAAAAGCCACATTTTATATTTATATTAATTAATTTACTAAATGACAAAAATATGAATTTGGGTTTCGAAACAGCGCATGAAATGACGCTATATAAATAATAATACGAAGATTTTAAATGATATCTTTTTAAAAAAACATATTGGTAATTAAATGCACGCTGTTTCGAAACATAGGCATAATTAACAATAATTAAAAATAAGCAAAAGAAAAGCAAAATATAACTGCAGTGATTAAATTATATAGCAAAATATTAATTAACAAAGAAATTTAGCAAAAATATTTCATTTATAGATTTTAAATACGATTTAGACAGAGTTTACAATATTGAATTAATAAAGAAATTTGCAAAAGTATTTCATTTTAGAGAATTTACAATATTATTTGGAAAATAATTTAGGAAGAAATTACAATAATATGGTTAGCTAACCTGATTTTGAAGAAATAATGATTGTTGTTGAAATTCACACAGAGCTCTGCGATTTTAAATAATATTAAAACAGTTCTCCTATAGCTGAACTGGAGATATTCGAGCTGGAACGAAGGTGAGTTCTTTGGCGGCTTATGGCATGTTCTTATTCAGTTGCGAGACGATTTAAAATGGTGTTGGAACGAAGGCAAGTTCTTTTAGCGGCTTATGACATCTTTTATTTGGTGTGGTTGTTGCTTCGGCATTTGATGGATTGAACTCGGCGTTCCATCACGGGAATTGCAGCAATTCTTGCCTGACTTTAGCCAGACATGGTAAAATTAAACAATTTTGACTTGGATAGTAATAGCTCTTCAAAAGCAAGATGGAGTATATCTTCCCGCTTAAAATAAGCCCTATTTATACATTTCGACTAAGCTTTAACACCTTTTTGGAATTTCGTTTGCCTCGGGACCCTTTTAATTAAATAAAATTGACTTTTAATTAAATAAAATAATATAATCCAATTTCTGCAACAGATAACGTCTCCGAGGTGTTATATTTAATTTACTTTAAAAAATTATTAAAACATATAAATTATATAATTTGATTCAGTTTCATTAATTAAATTCCTTTTTAGGTGTTAAAGAATGTTAAAGCTTAGCAGAAGGAACGGTATTCCGATTTAATGATAAAGTCTTTTATGCAAAGAAAAATCAATCAGTAAACTAGATTTTACTTTTTACCCGGGTGCGTCACTAATTGATTTTTTGTTTACACAAAATTCTCATTTTTAATTATAAACGGATTTTTATTTTACTGAAATAAATAACTTTTAACATATTTGTTTTTACCAAATTATTTGTTTAAAAAAAGGCAAATTTAAAGAAAATACTTTAGTTTCAATTATATATGTAAAACATTAAATCAGAAAACCGTTAAATATAATTTAAAGAAAATGTTTTACAGTATCTTTTTATTTAAACTTAAATATATGTATAAATCATTTTGCCGTTATTCCAAGGTTTAAATTATCCATCCACATACGAATATTATAGCGAATATAATTAAAAATTGACTGAAAATTTATAAAACATTTTATAATAATTTATGAGCATTTCTCCGCTATAATTTTATCAAACCTGTCTAATTATAGCGTGTTTTCGTATGTCAATGGATGATGCTATTGAAGCGGCCATTGTAGCAAAGTTTTCCCGCTCGACTTATATATAACATTTTTACATATGACATTTCTACATTTAAGATAGGTTCGAAACTAGTTCAGACGAGTAGGTCATTAGGTTGATGGTGAAACGGAAAGGGATTGGAGGTTTCCGTTTCAATATATATATTATATTAATGTATAACTAATACTCCTTTCTGCACATGCATTATAATGAAATTTGCTTTTAGCATTATAATGAAATTTGCTTTTACTAATTCTACTGGCATTAGTCTTTATTGATTATAATTATTGTATACCTATATAGGCAGGACAAGGTTAGCTTCCTGCATACATTGTTCGCTAGTGGGTGTTATAACTGGTGGACATAACACATATAATACTCAAAGTGTTCTACATAACATTTCCATGAGTCCATGTTGGTTATATCGAATTCACGAATTGCAGAACTTAGTGCTACTATATTTTATTATTCACAGTAAAAGTTATCCTGTGTTGAATACTATCATTACTGCTGTGTTTTGAGGATCTCTAAAGATCAGTCAGGGTGCTAAATAAAAAACTAATATACTTTGAAATATACATGTAACATTATTTATTTAATAACAAATAATGTTGTAAAAACAATATAAAAAGGTAATAGTCCATTAATATTCATACGATATACGATATATTTTCCTCAGGTAAAAATAGTCTTCTTTCACACTAGGAGTAATCCAGTTATTACTTGTTTGTACTTACAAATCAAATGGCTCTTGAAACACAAACAAGCAATATCTAACTTCACATATAACGTAAATCTATTGAAGTTCACAATATCAGTACTTACTTCAGCACACACAATTTATACATTATATATTAACTATCTCCATTTCCAACTTGTCTCTTGTGATTTAATTAAGTTTCAATTAATTACTCTTCACTGAAATAACCTTTTCAATACATAAATAATTAACTGTTTCTTGCTTGAAATTACTCTATTTTAGACTTAATCATTGTTGGTCAATATATTAGTCTACCATTGATCATCCTTTACTGCTGATTGGTTATCACTTCAAATCAACCCTAACTTTACTCTAGCCTAATCATTTTAGTTGCTTTCTCCCTCTTCTTCATTTACTGGCGGATAAATATATACGATCTAATTTGTATGCAACTAACTTTATTTGCATACAAATTCAATTCTAATTTAATGTATAATTTTGAGATGATCTCTCCGGCGAATTTCTAGAGTAAATTTCTTCAATATAGGGAATGTTATTAAAATAAAGAAATCTGTACGTATTTACAAAAATAATCTTTTATTTACATATACAGTTTTATATGTGCAGACATTTCAGATTCACACAAAAAAAATGGTTGATAAAATTACTGACTGTAGTAATTAATAATTTATGGTTATCAATTGTGTAAAGGTACTATTTATCCATAATGGAACATTATCTTTTTTGGATTAATATAAATTTCAATTTTTGAAAAAATATGATTATAAAAAAAAGCTACTTCATAAACCCATGATAGTACAGCTATGTCTAGTTATTTTCAGAGTTTCAAGAAAAAACAAACAAACAATGTTCAGAAGCTCTTCTTGTTCATTGCAGCACTTATAGATTAAGTCGTGTTTTGTATCAAACTCTTGAAAAGTCAAATATCAAAGAAAAGAAAATTTTCTTTAAAGCAATTAGTGGTTTAACATCCATTTTCAATTGCTTTACAAAATGTATTAATAAATTATATAAAAAAGTTAAAAAGATTTCCATCTGCAACTGCAATGAAAAAAGCTCATAATGAAAAAATGATTGAAATGCTTTGTGAATACCAGAAAGATTTAACAACAGAGGCAAAATTCTCCATATAGCAGTGCCACTCAGTGCAAGCAGAGCAATCGATGGATGCAGGAAGGTTTCTACATAAAATCCCTATCTGAGAGTACTGTGTTCTCAGATCCAAGGCAACTCACTGATGAAAGCTACAAGTTAGAAACTAATCTGGGAATATTGGATGAGTAGGCAGTAGATAGGAATTTTATGCATAAACCTTCCTGCATCCATCAGTTACTCTGGCTTGCACTGAGTGGTGCTATTGTATGGAGAGTTTTGCCTCTGGGTAAACAGCTTTTGTAAGCGTAAAGAATGGTGATCATGTGATGTTTAGTGATTAAGATTTAATAAAATTGAAACATTTTTTTAAAAATTCTGGCAAATGGTACACAGAGACTAATACATCATACAGTTACTTATCATATTAAATTATTTTAACAATTGATTTATTTATTTTTTTCTGATATTTTTCTATGATTGATGTTTTACATAATATTTTGCAAAAAAAACACCATGATAAAAATGGATAAGTTTAAAAAACAATTACTTGTAAAGATGAACAGTTTTGGATAAGTCAAACAAAAATATAAATGATTCAATTTAATGATTCAATCTAAAATAGTATTCAATTATTAATCTTTAATTTGTATTTAATAAAGTATTACTTTTGCTGATACAAAGATAATGGTATCGATATCAATATGTATATATACTTTTTGTTTTAAAATAATCATAAAAATTGAATATTATTTTTTATAGCAAAACTTTTGTATACTTTTTTTTAATAATTTGATGTGGTAATCTTTCAGATATACATTTGAATGTGATTTTAATCAGATTAAATCAACTAAAAAGCTAATTCATTTAAGCATACTTATAATAAAATTTATCCATTCTTTTATAAAAATGTAAGTTTTGTTTTTAGTTCTTAAAGTAATATATTAACTTACCAATCTCATATCGTGTACCACTGACATCAGCAATTACAGCAAGATGCTTTTTCTCTTTTTTTTTCCTTGTCTTTTTCGAAAAATGCATATTTGGAAAACTGGAAGGGTATTTTGTTGTCAGCATAACATCCATATCTAAAAAAAATTTTTTTTAAAAAGGTATATATTGAACTACAATTAATAAATTTATTTTTGATTTAGAAAATTTATTCAATGCTTTATAAATAAAAAAAGTAAAGCTAGGCTTAGCATTTTTAGGACACTGTCCTTGCTGATGGTGACATATTACAATCATACTTTTTGTTTTATGCATCAACCATATTGACATGCAACAATTTATGTTATTTTCTTTCTTTCAAATTTAATATTCCTTTATTTTTTACTATTTATATTTTATGTCAGAACATGTGGAAAAATGCTCAGAACTTTATTTATATTTAAGACATTGAAATGGATAGCATTGTTTAACTGCGTCTCCAACTTGAATGTCGTAAGATGCAAAAAATAGAGAAATTATTTTAAAAAAAAAACAATATTTGTGAACATAGTGTAAATTAGTGGAAATTATCACTGATGTTTTTTGCACATTCATTTTTATCCAAGTTCTAATATGTCTTAGAATTTATATATTTTCAATGAAAAAAAAAATCAACATATGCTTCTTTAATAGCTTCATGTGAAATTAGAAAACCATGATCAATATTTCAGATATAAGATTTTTTTTGGCCTGACTATCTATTTGCAGATTGTTTTAAAATTGTATCTCAACTGTTCTTCCAAGATTAAAAAAAAAGCAAGAGACAGGTAATCGTTAACTTTTTACTCTCCAGCTGAGGATAAATTATTCAATATTGTATGGCTATCTTGGTTAGATATAAGTCAGTTATGTAAAAATTTCTAAACTATACTCAAATTTTGATGTCATGGATATAATGATTGTAGATTATGTTATATACATTGTTATAAATTCATTCAATGTTATCACAAAAAGGGATGTAGGACAAAATTTCTAGAATTGTTAGAAGTTATCTTTTTTTTATAACTAAGATTGGAAGAATTTTTATTAAATTTTTAATACAAGAATTCTTGCAGAAAAATTGCTTTTTTCTTGAAAATAATCAACAACTTAAAAGACTATCTAAACTATTATATCAATAATTTAAATTAGCATATTTTTACTTTGTTGTCAATGTAAAATACTTAATTTTAATCCTAAAATTTGATTAATCACAATGATAAAAAGTAACCAAAAATGCAATTTCTTTCCTCTAGAAAGTGTTTCTAAGCTATTGACAAGATCTTCTATTACAATTACAGTCACTATCACTTTCATTATTTTTAAAAATAGAAGAACAACATTTCAAGTGATAAGATTTTTATTGAAATCATTTCTAGACATTGGTTCTTTAATATTTAATGAATCTATTAAACATTAATCCACTCTGATAAAACAGATTTCAGCATAAGGAATGTAGCGATCTAATATTTGATTGGTAACATGTTTCTCCAATGCAATAGCTATTTCTTCAAGGTCATGTTTATTGTTTTATAGGTGTTGTAATTGAGATAGAAATTGTAAATCAAATACCATATATAAATGAATAAACTGGTTATGAATATATTCAAGCTTTGGAATTATAAAAATCACAAAATTGATATATGATTTGCAAAATTGGAGTATCATATTTTGTGTGGAGATTCATATATTCTAATTCCCCAGTTCACATGATAATAAGAGGTTGACTGAAATATATGCATAGTAAATAAAGGTAGTTTAATAATTTTACACTAATGAATAAATATGATGGATTTTAATGTGAGGAGAATGCTATTATAGAATTGGGTAGTCACATGTGTTTCTACAGTGCAATAAGAAGATAAAATATTACTTTACAAAAGATTATAATTTTTTTATGTACATATATGTATATGTTTTATGAAGGTTTTCTTTCTTTTATTTGGCTGAGTACATTTTCAGTGACAGGCACCATAATCATGACACACTTTCACTGATGAATACCATATTCATAGCTACGATTATGGTTTTTGTTACCAAAAATGCACTCAGCTAAATAAAATAAAAAAAATAAAACCCAACCTTTGTAAAGCATATATATATATATATATACACACACAAAAAAAAAATTACATATATAACAAAGGGAAGACTAATATTACAAAGGATTATCATCTGTATACAAACAATTTTTGGTTTATTACATTAATGATTAAGCAAGATATTTTCTAATTTACTAATATAAATGGATATGAAGCTTATATCAGAAATGTAATTTGATTGGTTATATATGTCGCTCTATATAACATGCATAACATTCTATTGAACATTACAAAGTCAGATGATATTTATACCTACTGGTTATATTGATAGTTATTGCATTGAAAAAATTTGATAGAATTATATTAAAAAGTTTAATGCCATGTATGTGTATATTCAGTTGTGAATATTTTCTAACTTTTAATACCAATAAGCTTGCCTTCATAATATTTAAATCAAAAGTTGGCTATTGTTTCTGGAAGTGAGATTCAGATATTTAAACTGCTAACTGACACAATGAACAGAGGTTGTTCTAAAAAATATATGTATAGTGATACTTATTTCAATAGTTAATAGCTAATGACATAACTCATACCAGGAGAGCTGTAAATTAATTTGTATGATTAAATGTCTTTCCAATGAAGTACTTAATTATTACATATATATTCTTCAAAGCATGATGTTCAAATATTTCATCGAGTGTTTGTGGACAAAAAATTTTTTCTATTCATTGAGAAATTAAAAGTATTTCATTAAAAAGTTTAATATTGTTTATATGAATGTTTGATTATGAATATTTCCAAGCTTTAATATCAATATCACTTCTGGTGAAAATATTTAGGGTTTTAAATCTCTGCTCACGTGATGCTAAACAATTATTCTGAGAAATGCATATGTAGTGATAGAGGTCATCTGCTATTTTTCCCAGTGGTCAATAGCTAACAAGAATATTAAACTCACATCAAAAATGTTATGAATTGATGATTGACTATATATTGTGACTTCTATATTGTGACTTCTGAGAAGTCACAATATTTAAGTATTTAAAAAACTATACAAAATACACAAGATTAAGCGAATCAATAAGGTTTAAAACAAGCAGCATTATGAATTTTGATGTTATAGTGTCATGGTTGTTAAATTTTGAGCATCAGAAGCAATGTAATGAAAACAAAATTCAGAGATTTTGAGCTTCAGAGTTTGCCATTCTGTCTGCAATGTATAAACAAAAGAGAGAAAGGTTATTAGATACTGTTAAAATTATTTATGGTTGTATAAATTTAAATTTTAAAACATCAAACACAAATATCTACATTTTTTAAATATCGCTGGGCCAAAAATATAAACTTGATTATGAATGAATTGGAATGTTGCTTATAAATTTAGTTTGTTGGTAGCAAAGAAAAGTCCAAAAGGAAAGTTAATGGATATTGTTGAAACTATTCATGATTGAGTAAATTTAAATTCACATATAGCAAACATAAATATCTACATATTTTATTTTTAAATATTGCTGGACCAAAAATATACTATGGATTATGAATGAGGTAAAATATTATTTGTGAGTATGAGAAATTTTTTATGTAAAATAAAAGCTTGGTTTGGGTAATTAAATATTTTCAAACTTAAAGATCAACAGATTCATTTATAGTAATGAAAACTCATTTATAGTAATGAAAACTCTAAGAGATGTTATGGAGTTTTAAAAATGATGTTTAAAATGTGAGTACTTAAAATGTATATTTTTTTCAAAACTATGGTTAAGCATGAAGGAAATCTTTTGTAAACAAATCAACAAGCTGTTTTAATGGAACAATGTAATTAACTTATTTGGTAAACAACACAATATTTTTATCAATAATATTCTGAGCATATGGGAAGACTAATATTTGAGTAATGGGAAATAAGTTTTTTTTGGGTGAGAAATAGTTTATTTATAAAAGAAAAAAAACTTTTTTCAAGTAATTAGAGAGTAGTTGTTGGGTCACTGTTATTGAGAGCTGATATACAAAATCAAAAAAAATATTATTTAATAAATAACTAATAATTTAAAATGACACTCTTATCATATAGTAGCTTATTTTTAATATGGCAACAGCACTAATTAGACAGTAATATATTTTTATTTGATCTTAATAGAAAAATGTTAAAAAAATATTTTATGTTTCTGCAAAATTAATTATTAATGGAAATTTTTATTTAATGATTAAATATATATGGGTTTTTTTTAATTTAAAACATGCATATATGGATATTTGTATAGATAAATTTTTTGCTAATACCTGCATACTGACTTTCCAATAAGTTATGACCTTTTAAGCAGTTCAGCTTTCAAATAATGAACTTTTAGAGATCTTTTGCACAAGTATTCATGTATTAAATTAACAAAATTCATTTATTATAAATAGTCTGTATCTAGAAGAAAAATTGTATTCCTTTTAATTAAATTTTTAATATTATTTCTATTCTATGTTTTTTTTTTTTTATAACTGTCAAAAAAAGATATTAAGCAGCAAATAAATACAGTACTAGAGAATATTTAAAGAAAGCAAATGAGATGACCATGTATAAAAGGGGGAGGGGGATGTCAGCAAAGAAATAAACAAAAAAAGGATATAAAAAGTAAAACCACAAGATATCTTACAGATCACAAATTAGATATTGCACACTGAATATTTAAAATTACACAAAAAAAAATTGCATATAGTCTCGAATATTTACCCTTTTATATGATAATCTGAAATATTTTTATACTTAAAATATTTTCTCACTTGCATGAAGTTTTTTTCCCAGAATAAAAATGTTTAAACCATTAAACATCACATGATCACCATTTCTTTTGCTTGCTCATAACTGTTATTAAAACAGGCAAAACTCTCCATACAGTAGTGCCACTCAGTGCAAGCCAAAGTAATCAGTGGTTTCCAGAAAACATGCATAAAATCCCTACTTAGTGCCTACTCATCCAATATCCTAGACTAGTTTCTAGCTTATGGCTTTCATCAGCGAGGAACCTTGGATCTGAGAGCACTGCACATAGATCTTAGAATCTAATGCAAATCTCCAGCAGCCATATTTTATCTCTATTTAACTACAAAACTATGAGAATAAAATTGGAAACACAAAAATATTTTCAATCCAAGCTCATTAGCTTATATAGTCATATAGGTCTGAACTCAGTTCAGTACCCATATATTTTTGCATCTTTGATTCTTTAATAACCATAGTCACCACTATCCTATTAGGCAGGATTGGTATTAAACCACTAAACATCACATGACCACCATTTTTTATGCTTTCTTATAACTTATTAAAACAGGCAAAACTGTCCGTGCAGTAGTGCCACTCAGTGCAAGTGATGTTTAATGGTTTAATACCAATCCTGCCTAATATGCTAATAGTGGCTATGGTTATTAAAAAACAAAAGACACCAAAATGTATAGATACTGAACTGGGTTCAGACCTATATGACTATATAAGCTAATGAGCTTGGATTGAAAATATTTTTATGTTTTCAATTTTATTCTCATAGTTTTGTAGTTAAGTAGAGATAAAAGGTGGCTGTTGAGGGTTGCATTAGATCCTAAGATCTAGGTGCAGTGCTCTCAGATCCAAGGCTTCTCACTGACGAAAGCCACAAGCTAGAAACTCGTCTGGAGATATTGGATGAGTAGGCATTAAATAGAGATTTTATGCACAAGCCTTCTGGCATCCATTGATTACTCTGGCTTGCACTGAATGGCACTACTGTATGGAAAGTTTTGCTTGTTTTAATTAATACAGGTTTGTTTTCTAGTCTTTGTCACAAGTTTCTTGAAGTTTTTATAAACTATTAGCACATTTTGAAATGAAAAGGCATCGTTTACTTTACTCACATTGTATATTTTTAAATAATGTGCATCTAAATTTTGCGTGTATAAAAATCCTTGGGGGGGGGGGGGGCATTGATCTAATGTCATCCTACCTCCGTGCGCATCTATACTGAATAACAATTTAAATATTTTAATTTTGCCTAGTGTAGGACAAGTCTGTGACAATTGATTACGTTTTTCAACTATATTTCTATCCTATAATTAATTGTATGCAAAACAATATAATCTTTGAATGACTGTAATACAATATTGTGCTACAAATGTATAAAGTTTAATACAAAGAAAAGTATAAAAATTCTTAATGGTTATAAAAAAATTTCGACACGTTCAAAATGAAATAAATTTTAATCATATTCTATTTAATGAGTCTTACCTTTTGTTTGGCACATTGGAAAAAAACTTTTTTTTCTTTCTAAATTATAAATTCTTCGAGGAATATATAATTTATCGCCAAAACACTTTTCATTATTATTCAAAGGTTATTTAAAGCATGATTTTATTTCTAAAAACTAATATAGCTAAAATAAAAAAAATATTTATAAATAAAATATTAGTGTAAAGAGAATCGAAAAACGGAGAAATCATAAAGTACACATATTTTAGATATTAACTTCATTGGTAATTAATGATCACGTGAGCACGTGGCTTAACTAAATTACATTATTCTTTTTTAATTTACCAGTTGGTTTGCTTGGTATTGTATTTATAAATAGTAATTTTTAGTTTCTTTATGTCTTTGATTGCATAATTTTAACGGTTATAAAGAATAATAATGAAATGTAAAAAGGTATTATTGGTAAACCAAACACTTATAGAGTTATTTATTTATAAGTAAAATAATTGAAACAACTTTTGATGTATATGAACTTGTCTTGGTCATTATCTGAAAATAAATTTGAAGTGAAATAAATTATTTTAAATCGCTAAAATTTCTAAGCAAACTTGTAACTTGATTTTTCTTACGAGAGTAAATTAAGAAAAGAAAACCATAAAAGCACCACCAATTAGACAACTAGCCTGACGAGTATTACTCTCATGGGGATGTTGAATAGGCCTTTGGACTTGGAATGTACAAAGTATCAAAATCTCTCTAAATATATATTTAATTCAGAAGTTAATTAGTTACGTTATGGAATAAAACCCAAGTACCGTTATTAATTTAAAAGTCTGTCACTACAAATAAAAAATACTATTATTATATTTAATTTACCCTCTAACCCGAAGATTTACAAAAGATAATTATAGGGTAAATTAGCCTAGAGAATACTGACTTCAGGAGAATTATAAAATAAAAATAATAATATCTGGTTGTCTAATAATATTCTAGGTTGCTATTGATACGTATAAATAGCAAGGACTTATAGGAGAATGAGCACACATTTTCATTATGGATTTCTTTTCTTGAGTTGGTTTCTCTGGCCACTTTATCACCTTGTCAGAAATCTCCCAAGATTATATTCAAGAACTAATACTCTTTATTTTCATAACCTTTGATGCCTAACTTTTCATAGTTGCTTGTGAGTGGTCTCTGGAGGACAATAGTTTGACATTTGATCTGATTACTTTGCAGGATGTTGTTAACAAAACATTGTGGTTTCAAATGTTTGTTGTTTAGAAACACTATTGTTCCAAACATGTTTAAAAACAATATGTGAATAATGTTTATATAAATACATTTTTTCTATAATTAATAATATGAATTAATTGAACATCTAGTACATATAAATTTGATCATTTAGCACAGACAAAGTAACACAAAAAAATAAAATGTAGCAAACCCCATTCAGTAGTGTAACCCAGTGCAAGTCTTAGCAATCAATGGATGCAAGAAAGTTTGCACATAAAATCCCTATCTTGTGATCCAATATCCTCAGACTAGTTTCCATCAGTGAGGAACCATAAATCGTTTAACTGCAGCTAGTTCTTAGAATCTAATGGAAACTCCAGCAGCCATCTTTTATCTATATAGTTAACTATAAAGCTATGAGTCCAAGATGGAAACAAATGATGTTTTCAATCCAAACTCATTTACTTGTATAAGTCATGTGATGTTTTAGAAAAAATTATGATGATTTTATATATAATTTTTATTTTAATATATTTAGTATTTTATTAAATTATTTTGATTAATTAATTTATATAATATCTTTTTTGGTGAAACTAATTTTCAAATTTATTTTATTAATGAGATGTCGAGTGTTAGGGAGTGTATTGTAGATACAATTCTTTTCATGAGTTCTTTAAAAAAATATTGACTTTTTCATATGATGATTATAATTTTAATGACTTATGTAGTGTTTGACTTTAGATCTTCACAAGAAGATTTATGATTGATTAGTGAATTAAAACTGTAAAGAAAGTACAATTATGTGCTGATTAAAGGGTCCTTAAATCTTTTTAACTGTATTGAAAGTAATATATCTGCCTGAAAAAATAATATAATCCTATTAAATCAATATTATGTGATTCATGTATATGAAAATGTGTTAAACAAATGTGGACAGTATTTTTATTATGTTTTCCTAAAGGTTTGTGATGGTGGACTATTTCTATCATTTAATATTAAGTATTGAATTTCTTTAGAAAAATTTAACTTTATTTAAATATTCCAATTACATTCAACTGTTAGTAAATAGCACACAGGTTAGTATATGCACGTTTCAAGATGTATTATTCTCCTCTCTTCTTCACGTGTTGCTAGTCTGACCAGTGACAATACTAACATGGGAATGTTTGTATAATTATATAAGAAATAAAATGACTTAGTATCATATCCATCCCTCTATTCATTTAGATTATATGAAAAAGTTTGGTGAAATTAGAACACTGCTTGGAAATTTAAAAAAAATGTAAACTGCAAGTCCTGATGAAATCTGATAAAATTTTGAAATATGATAATGTTAATTTTAAAACCATTATTTTTTTTTTTACAAATATATAGATTGTAATTTAAATTGGGGTTTATGCAAAAAAGTGAAGCTTGTCTAAGATATTATTAGAGTTATATGGCTAAGCACTTTCAGAGAACTTAAGTCTCCATATTCATAGCCTACTTTAATTGAAGTTTAGCAGTGATTTATGCAAAATTTACTTACTACTCAAAGGTGAAGTAGAAAACTAGTATTTTATTTCAAATATATAGATTGATGAAGTTATGTTTCCCCCTGTTTCAATTAATAAAAGTAAAAGCTATAAAAGGACTGCAATAATTATAAACTACCATTATTATTGAGTTACAGCAAAAGTAATTATAAAAATTTTGTTGAATAAGTTTCAGTTGTAGATGACATGGTTTTTTGTTGTCAAGTAACATAAGAAAAGTATATGAGTAAAGAATGTGTGATTTACACTTTACAAGAAATTTGACTCTGACAATTGAAAAGTTAGAAATGAGCAACTTATCCTCTGAAATTTGTTCATGTTATGCAGTTTCCACATAATGATATGAGAGAATCTGAGGCATTTGAAATGAAAACTGGTGTTAACTTTATTTTCCATTTTATTACACTAATTTTTGCATTAGTTTGTAGATAGTTTCAAACAACAATCAAATCCAATATAGATTTGAAGATAGAATTTTAAACTTAATTCACTTAAAAACAATAACTATCTTCTAGATTTATAAGCAGATTGATATCAACTCTAAAGAATTTGCTTCAACAACTAATGTTTAAAAACTTAGGACTTTATTAGCCAATAATAGACAAAAAATCATTAGTATAGTCTGTTTGAATGTTTATTAGTTTGAGGATGGAAATCAATTTTTTGTAAAGATGTAACACAGATTAACATGCTGCTGGTATATTTATTCAAGTTAGATCAAAGTAATATAACTATTTTAATATATGAATTTTTTTCTACAGTACAGGTTTCTTTTTTCATACCTGCACTCCAATATGTAATATAGGGAGGGTTAAACTCAGACTTTCACATGACCCTTAACTATCCACGCTTTCTCATATTGTCAATAAACTTGATCACACACATGTCAAAAAGATAAATAATCACCAATATATGTATTTTGTGCTAAACCAGCACTCATTAGTTGGTCTAGATTATCATCACATATATATACAATCAAAGTTTAGCTTATATTAAGATAACCAATTTTCATACTTTAATGGACAGGCTTCAATCAACTCCACCCACAACTCTTCAGCCGTTCATTTCATTGAAAATCTGATGATGGAATGCTCAAAGTCCACATTGGTGCCAATCTTCTTATCCTACCCATGTTGACCATAAGTCATTCTGATCACTCATGTACAGGATATAAACTAAAGTAGTTATATACAGTGCTATTCTACGAAATTTATTTTATGAAAATGATATGTGGAATTCATAATTTTAACATAAAAAATATTTAATAAATTTCATTGAAGAGTGCTCCATAAGATTCTGAAAACATAATAGCGAAGTCATAACCAACTAATTGGTATATTTTTCATCTTTCTGGTTATAATGATAAATGATTTGAAAATATGAAATTAATGAATGGTAATGTACTTTCTAAAAAGTATTTTATTGTAAACTTCAGCATAATTTTTACGGGAAGAGCAACATTATAAAAATTATCTCAAAGACACTAAAAAAAAATGCAATATTGAATTCTTTCATTGGAAGAATATGACTGAGAATAGAATACTGTACATAGGAAGCTACATTTAAACAAGATGTTGAAGATTTTTAGGAAGAAAAGTTTTCTTCAAGAAAAAATTAAAAGACATCATTGCAAAGTGTTAAATAAAGAACAAGCCTGTGATGTGTGTTATAATATTTGTGCTTAATGAATTGGTTTCTACAGTCAGCACAAAAACTCATCTGTAGCTTTTTGTTCTTTATCCTCTGGATTAACATGATCATAAATGGTTTTAATAGTAGTTTTTTATGTATTCTAAACTATGGTGATCAACAATTCTTTAAAGGGCATTATTATATGTTTTAAATTTTATGGCCAAGTCATTAAAAATGTGATTGCTGTGTACTATTTTATTTAATATTTACTTTGTTTTAAGTTCCTGTAAGAGGGTAGTGACTGATTGATATATTAAGAGGGTAGTGACTGATTGATATATTAAGAGGGTAGTGACTGATTGATATATTACTTGTTCAAAGGATAACAAGGAATTGCATTTGTTTTCAGGTATTTACTAATGACATTGTGAATATAAAATGAGGGAGATATGAAACAACTTTTGAGATTTATGCAAAGATAGATAAGAAAATGGAAATTTAATTTAATAGAGGGAAATCAATGACAGTAAATTTCAAAAAAGAGAAATTTTATTCAGAAATATAAAGGACAAAAATAAATATAACTATTCAAGATTTTATTTTGGCTGGCGAAAAAGATTATTTGGGTGACTGGAAATAAAATTGATAAATGTTGCAAAAAAAAAAGGTTGGGGCAGCAGATAAAAAAATAATAGTTTTTTTTTGTATATATAAATAAGAAGTAGTAAAAATTATTTGTCCAATAATTGCAGTACCAGATTTAATATAAGGAAATGATATTTTTTTTTGGTAAAAGAACTAGGAATTCTGAAGAAAATTCAAGAAAGAAGTGGGAAGATAGACTTTGAATGTAGATATAATCATCATCTGCTGGATCCATCAATTGACAATGAGTGATAGTGTGGATGAAGTGCCTTTAGACTATATTCTTTTCTCTGCTCTCCTGCATACTTCCAAATTATTAATCCTGAGAATTCTATATTATCGATCTATTATAATCTTGGCCATCCTCTTCTGTGTGATCTATTTACCATTCCAAACATGGTATCTTTTTTAGCATGTTAATTTGCCATGCCGCCTATCCGAAATATGGCAATTTTCATCATTTTACCATCTCCAACAGTTGTCTTTTTGCAAGTATCTTCTCTGAAATCCATACATTAATTTCCTTAGCTATCCAAATTATGCCAAGCGTCCTTCTATATCACTTCATTTCTCAAAAATGTTACTTTCTGCTCTTTCCAACTTCTTCAACATCTGTTTTACATTCATGTGCTGTAATGGGCCATATCAAAGCTTTCAACAATTTACACTTTTAACATATAATTATGCCTCTGTTTTTCATATTACTAATTTTGTAAATGTCTTCAATGCTAACAGTTATCATGCATTTATCTCTGCATGCTGTACTTCAGCTTGATTTATTCTGTAACTCAAGTAGACAAACTCTGAAACTTGCTCTAGTTGATCTCCATCCATTTTCATCTCTATTATTCCTCCATATAATCACATAAGCTTTATTTCACTAGTGTTTAGCCTTAATTCATAATCAGTTCCTGCTCTTATCAAATATTTATCAGTTCCCATATTTCATTCTCTGTTGAAATTCAAACTATGTCATCTGCAAATTACACATTCTTCTTCCAATATAACATTCTCAAAATCTAATTTCTCTTATTCTTATCCCTGTTCCGATATTGAATAAGCAAAGTGATAACACACAACCCTGTCTGAACTCTTTGAAATCAATCTTAATTTGGCTGTGCTACTTTTATCAGACTTTTTGTCTTCTATATAAGAAAGATAATAGTTGTACCAAATGTGGTTGATATACCATATCTAATATCACCCTTCAAAGTTTATCATGACATACAAAATCAAATTTTCTGATAATCTATAAAACAGAGATAGAATGGCTGTTGAAATTCTCTAGCTTTATTGAGAATAATGTTCAGATTAGTTAAATGATCCCTCACTCATCATTGTAATCTAAAATCTGCTTGTACTTGTGCCAATTCACATTGTCTTTGCCCATATTCTGTGTAAAACTAACAAAATTATTTTGTTGGCATATGAAATTAAAGATATTGACCTATGATTATCATACTAAGATCTCCTTTTTTTGAAATTGCAAATTTTGTTTGCAATCCAATTCCCAAGCCAAACTCCATTTCTATACAACAAAGATCAATCTATGTAATATTTCTACAATTGCATTTACTTAAATTCTACTGGTAATTCATCTATTCTTGATCTTCCACTGGTGTTTCTTGATATGGCTTTTACTATTTTACTCTTTAAAGGCAGTGGTTCACATTCTGCCTCTTTTATATCAAAATATTATCATGTCACCTTTGTACATGTCTTCACAAAACTCCATTAACTAACTATTTTTCTGGATATGTCAGCAGTATTATCTTTTATCATAACCAATCTTGGTATAAACTTTCCTGTAAGATTTTTCAAGATATGAAACATTGTTCAGTATTACCACACTTACTTTCCATTTCAAATTCCATACATAAGTTGTTTTATACTATCTTGTTTGTCTCTCCTCAATCTCTTCTGTACCTTTCATTTCAATTCTAAATATTTTATAGGATCACCATTCTTAACTCCTTTTTTTTTCATCAATCACTTACATTTTTTTCAATCATTCTTATAGCTCGTTTCTCCCAATCTCTCAGGCAACCTCCAATATGTTAATTTTTAGCTACTTCCTTTATCATTGCACATCCCTAAAATTTAGTCAGACATTCAAATTTATTTGCTAATCTGAAAACATTCTGATGCATGTGACATTAGTCATAACATCTACATTCAATCTTTTAACATTCCTCTTCCTTATATTTCATGTGTCTAGATTAGCTTCTTGCATGTTTTAATACTCTTTCTCCACTTCCTTTCAATTATGATAAAGCCAATTTAATTTCTAGTAAGACCATTAGCCAATGTCCATGTATATCCAGTGTTTTCTGTAGACGAGTTGTAATTATCTTAGTAAAAAATTTGTATAAAACTGATAAAAGGCTGATGGGTCTGTAATTTCTAATATCTTCTTTATCACCTTTTTTAAATATTAATATTAATACTGCATTCTTCCAATCATCTGGTACATCTTTATCATTTAGACATTTGGTATATAACTTTGCTAAATTTTTTTGTTTCTTCACCTGCTTCTTTTAATATATCAATTATAATTCCATCATTACCTGGAGCTTTTCCTTTCTTCATAAATTTAATTGCATGTCTCACATAAATACATTTAAAATTCTGGGCAATTTAGAAGATATAATAGATACTTGTTTTTTATTACTATATAATTCTTGATAGAAGTCTTCTATTTCATGATATCTCTCTTTTTAATAATAATTCTATGGTTTTTTTCTTATTGCAGATATATATTTCCTATCAATACCAAAATGTTTTACACTCTTAGGACTTTTATTCTCTTCTACAGTTTTCTTTGCTAGTTCACAATTATTCTTTCTTATATCATTTTCAACTCTTTTCCGCACCATTTTCCAAAATTCGAGATATTCAATCCTTTTTAATGCATCATTTTTGTATATCTTCATATTCCTTCTTTTTTTCATAAATTATCTAGTCTCAGTAGAAATTTTATTGGTCAATTGCTGCTTTTTTTCTACCAGCTATATTTGTTGCAGTTTTTAAGTGTATCAGTTATTTTCATATTAATTTAATTCAAATCTGAATCATGTTCAAAATCTACTAATACTTGAGACTGATTTGTAAGTTCTAATTTGAATTTATTAGAATGTTTCTGAAGATTAGGAATATCAACTGTAAATATTGTTTTTCTTAATAATTTTTGTCTCTCTAATTTTGCATTAACACATATAATCTTACTAATCAATGATCACTTCTTGTGTTAAATAGAACATTACAATCTTGAAATATATTTTTTCTGTTAGTCAAAATATAATCCAATTCTGCTGTACCTTCATTTGGATGCTTCTCAAAAAAAGAATTCATAATATAAAGTTTTTCTTTTTCTGCAAACTCCACAAGTCTATGTCTTCTCTCATTTCAATTACCAAACCAAAATTACCTACAGCACTTTCATCTTTCATTTGTTTACCAATTCTAGCATTAAAGTCTCCCATAACAATTTTAAAATGTTGTTTACTCTAATCAAAAGCCTTTTGTACATCAGTTTAAAAATCTTCTACTATTTAATCACTATGAGAACTTGTTGGGGCATAAACCTAAATTATCTGCTATTAAGTTGTATAACTAATCTTGGCACTCTGTCCGATACACCATCAATTTCCATAATATTATTCTTCCTCTTTTTATTTATAATGAATCCAACCTCACTTGTATTTCCAATATTTGTGCCTTTATAGTGGAGTACATGTCCAGTACCTACCTTTTAATAGGTTTTTTTTGCCAAACTTAAATTATTTTTACTGTATTTTAGCCCCATCTGTATTTATTTTTTGTAACTAATTCTTTCTTTTCATTTATTAAACATTATAATTATTATCAATTTATAGTGTATTATTTTTTATTTTATTAAATTAATAATAAAATAAAAAATAATATAAAATGAATTGCTAATAAGTAAAAAAAAAAAGAATTAGATACAAAAAATAAATATAGAGTAAGTTATAATATAAAATCAAAATAAATTTAAGTTTTTATTAGCTTGGAAGACAAACTATTAGTAGATAATCTTAAAAAATCAAAAATTAAGAAATATAGGATTTAAATATATAAATTTATATTAAATTAAAAATAATAAATATAAAATTGGTCATATATAAATATAAAATATTAGTTATTAAGTAAAACAAAAAAAAATCATTCATTTAACGTTTAATATAATTGTAGAAGTGTATATAATATTTTTGTATACTTATAATTAAAATAAGAATTATGTTTTTAGATAAAGTTATATATTGTTTTTCTATGTAATCATATGTATTTAAATATTTGTTTTAGATCTGAGTCTGTTGGATAGTCCAACAATAAGGAAAATAATAAAATTAAATGTAGAAACAATATCTTGTGTTGAATAAAGTGTAAATGAAAGGAGTTATTAAATATATTTTGATCATCTTTTGAATAATAATATAAGAAATAAGTGATAACTTTTTATGATATATTTTATCTGCTCATTTACATTTAAACAAAGATATCCAATTTGGTGAAGTTACAATAGCCCTTTGTAATCTTTAAAAACAGAATGGCTTCAAGACCTGAAGAAGTTTTAAATATGATAGTAGTATTCAAAAATATTGTTTTTCTTTAGGAATATATGGACTCAAAAAAATTATGTCATCTGATTTTAAAAATGCTTTTATTATTTTTTTTTAAAAAATGGCAAGGCAATAATTATCATGGAATGCCATTATTATCCACTATAGTAAAAGTACATTCAAGTATTTTATTGGATATGTTTCCAGGTAGTCAGTGTGGCTTTAGAGAATCAAGAAGCACTATCAATATTATTTTGCTATCTTGGCAAGTGTAAAAAAATGTCAGAAACAAATAATTTGTATAATACTTTTATTGATTTGATTAAAGTATTTAATTCGATGAAATAGATTTGTGACACTATTTGAAATTGATTCTCACTAAAATTTATTAGTATTTTTACTTTCCACGTGTTAGTATAGGAGTAAGTGTTGTTACTACAAATGGAAAATCTGAAGCATTTGTAATGAAAACTAGTGTTAAAGAAGAATGTGTATTAGTTTGTTTACAGGCAACTTCATGAATCAGAGATATAGATGAAAAGTGAAAAATAAAACAAGAACTATATCTTATTAGCATCTGAATTTACATTATGCTGATGATAATGCTATCCTTTCCAATTTAAGAGATGATCATTACAGAATCCATTAATGTTTTGAATGCAACACATAAAGACACTGATTAATTAATTAATGTTCAAAAACTCAAATCCTTATTAGCCAGGAAAGAAGAATCTTCGACAAATTTTAGCTTGTATAATTATAAATTTAAGAATGTGTTCCAATTTAAATATCATAGTAGCTTTTTAGGTACAAAAGAGAGCTACTGAAGTACAACATTGATGCCAATGTGCTATTGCTGGAGTTGAGAATATTTCATCAGAATGATGAAACTATGACAATTCAATTAGTTACATTGAGAACTATTATTCTGCCTGATTTTAATAAAAGACTTGGACCTCCTATCAATGTAAACAAAAGCACCAGAAAGATTTTATTTAATGATGCTCTGTAAAATTCTAAAAGTATGATAGCAAGATTCTAAGACCAATCCAGTATAACTTCTGTTTGCTGGATATGTACTATAAAGTTCATTATTGTAAAACCATATCGGGTTAGATGTGAAATGAATGAATGATCAAGACTTCCTGAAAAAGTAATTTATAATTTACTTGAATGTAGTTTTCATGGGAGAGACAGAAGCCTATTTATATTATAAAGATTATCTTAAAGAAACTTTATAAAATTGAATTATTAATTGCTTTCGTTGGGTAAATAAAGCTGAAGATAAATAAATGGAAAACTACAATTACATAAGCTATTGAAATCTTTGAGAAAGAAAACTTTTCTATAAAAGAAATTAAAAGATAGCATCATAAAACATCAAATAAACAATAATGGGCATGTTTGTACTATATGTGGATTTCACAGATTGGTTTGTATAGTCATCACAAAACTCATTTCTAATGTAATAATGATGATACTATTATTACTTTTTTTTTTCTTGATTTGGAATAGCTATACTCATTTGAGAACTGCTATTGATGCTTAGTTTTTAAAACAGAGCATTACATGAACTGATTGATGTCTGGAAATATTTTTTGAGGTGAATTTTTTAAATTTTATATTTGAATATTATAACACTAAATAAAATCATGTCTGGTTAGGACTAATGTTTTTTATTTTATTTATCACTAATATAAATTTATTTTGTACCAAAAAAAAAAGTACATATTCAATTTTTATAGCATACAATTATACATATTATATCATAATGTTTGTTTGATATGTCACTGAATAAATTAGAGTTCATATCTGACAAATAATGGAAGTAGAATACTCCACACTTTTATTGGATGCAATTCAGAGACCTCTTGTTTGGGAGCACCAGATTTATATTTATCAACAGAAAAGATTATATAATAAAGTTGAGGGTTTATTTTTTTTAAATACAGCATTAATAGCTGTAAGAAAGTGCTATTATCATTTCTTAGACTGGCTGTTTACATTATTTCTTGCTATTCTTCCAACATTATCCATAGTTCACATTCCCTGGGTACCTAATTTAATTCTTAGAGCATAACTCTTATATTGTACAGACAAACATATATGTATAAATGTTTGACATAGTACAGCTAATATTTTAGAGAATAACATACATATATAACACAGAACTTTAATACAAGTTTCATATTATATAATAGAAATTAGTAACATAACAAATATAGTTTATTATAAGGCAAGTTAAAGAAATATATCATTACTTGTAATTGAATCACTCTGCTCCACAATTTACTACGACAAACAGAAGAAAAAAAACAGGTAAAACTCTCCACACAGTAGTGCCACTCAGTTCAAGCCAGAGTAATCAATGGATGCCAGAAGGCTTGTGCATAAAATCCCTACCTAGTGCCTACATCCAAATCTCCAGACTACTTTCTAGCTTGAGCTTTCATTAGTGAGAGGGATGGATTTTATGCACAAGCCTTCTGACATCTATTGATTACTCTGGCTTGCACTGAGTGGCACTACTGTATGGAGAGTTTTGCCTGTTTTAACAACAGTTATGAGCAAGCAAAAGAAATGGTGATCATGTGATGTTTAATGGTTTAATACAATCCTGCCTAATATGATAGTGGTGGCTATGGTTATTAAAGAACCAAATACACCAAAATGTATGGATACTGAACTGAGTTCAGACCTATATGACTATATAAACTACTGAGCTTGGACTGAAAATATTATTGTATTTTCAATTTTAAACTCATAGTTTTGTAGTTAACAAGAGATAAAAGGTGGCTACTATAGAATTGCATTAGATCCTAAGATCTAGGTGCATTGCTCTCAGATACAAAGCTCCTCACTGATGAAAGCCACAAACTAGAAACTAGTCTGAGAATATTAGATGAGTAGGCACTAGATAGGGATTTTATGCACAAGCCTTCTGATATCCGCTCTGGCTTGCACTGAGTGCCACTGCTGTATGGAGAGTTTTGCCTGTTTTAACAACTGTTAGAGCAAGCAGAAGAAATATGGTGATCATAGTTTTAAACAGAAGAAGCTAAATATACTATTAAATTTATCATATGTGTTACACTCTGATTTTATAATGAAAATTAAAATGTAATTACAGATATTTATATATTGATAAAATGAACTATACAAATAAATGTGTATATGTTAGTATAAAGATATACATTGTTTCATTCAATGAGTTATTTAATAAACAGTACATGCTATTTATTTTAATTTAAAATAAAGCATTGATAGGACATATAGTACACCTTAATTCAAAGGTTAAATAGTATGTATTTCATAGTTTTGAAATATTTAAGAATATCATAAATATTAGACTTTAAAATAGAAAATAATTATAGGAGTAAAAAAATTACAAAAAAAAAATAAAATCAAATTTAAATTATTTATAAGTTAAATAATTAAGGTCTTTTAAAATATACATGTTTTTAAATTGCATAAATGTTAAATTCTCTCCTATGGTTTACATTTATAGTGCACTTCATAGGACTTCGTCAGAACTATCAAATATAGTATATACTTTTTAAGTTGATTCTGATGCTAGTTTCATATGTCAATTTATCTTTACTAATGGTATCTTTAACATTTTTATTTTTCAAGTTCTTTGGTATTCTATATATTGTAAACTGACCATTTTTTTATTCAGAAGATCAACAGGCAATAATGAACGCAGGTCAACTATTTTCATGTTCATGATGTAGTAGCCATTATCACTTTCTTATGTATTAGGTAGTTTAGTTGGATATTCTTTATTTATATTTCTTTCAGGGCTACATTGCTAGGGAAAAAGTCAACAATCCTAAGAGAATGCCTTTAGCTGGCCATGTTAATATATTTAACCAACTCCTTAATTTTATATCATAATTTTAGATGAATTATTACAATTTTATCTAATATAGCAATTAGCTATCATATTAGCAACTTTAGCTTCTGTGTGCAAATATTGAGGAATTAGTCTCTTATTTACAAATTTCTATTTACAGCTTTCTAAATGTTCGACTTTAATATAATCAATAATTTAAATTTAGGGCAAAATTGAAAAACAATGTCAAAAGTAAATCTATTTATATTAGGTCAACTGTTATGTAATTGATGTGATTTACTAAACACGTTATCTTTAATCTGTTAAAAGGTTAAATTGAATGCTTGTTTTTTTTTTTTTAAATTAATTATAGATAAACACATTAATTACCTTATTTTTAATCGATTCATATATTATTTTTTGATTTTTGATATCGATTCATATATGTTCAAGTATTTAATAATTTAAGTTCAAAAGTTTACGAAGACTTTTAGTTTATATTCAACCTTAATTTTATGTAGTTATAAGTTGCACTTGTTTACTTTTTGCATTTTTGACACATTAAAAACTACTTTTTTCACTCCATCTAAATTTAAACATCTTTCCAAATAAAAATAACGTTTTTTCACTCCATATAATTATTTTAAATTTATCCTTAATTAATTTCTGAAAAACAAATAGCAAGAAAACCTATACTTTCAAGCTACGAAGTGATTGTTATTGCTGTGATAATACATAACCATGTTGAATTTTTTTTATAATGTAATTTTCTTCATATTTTAGTACACTATTTAATACATATCTGATCCATTAAAATTTGTTTTAAATAACAGCATAGTTAATGTAATATGATTTTAATGTTTGCATTTTTCATCTCAATGTATCCATATTTTAAAATAATTTATTGCAGGGCAGAGGCTTACTCAAAAGTCATCTTGTTGAAGAATAGTGGACAAAATGACATTATTCATTAAATTTGCTAATTGTCAGGTGATAAAGATTTAAATAATTTTTCCATAATTGCTTTATTCTTTGGCTAAAAATAGTTAGATATCTCCTTCCAGATCAATATTGGATGCTTAACTGGGTTAGTGTTGGATGAGTAGTTAAAATAAAATCCTGAGCCTGATTTTAACCAGAAATTTTTTTCAAATTTTAATCCAAGCAGATGACAATAAAATCATGAAAATTACATACATATATAGCATACCCCACCTCAAAAATAAATAAAATCATTATAAATATTACATATGTATTTGATTTTCCATTCAAATATAAGTAATCAATCATTAGTTAATATTGTTAAATATAAAAAAAAAGCTAACTATATAAAATATATAAATGTAATTGTTCTATCACATTATGTGAAGATTTAATTTTTGACAATTTATTTTATGATCATATATTAGGATTGTTTTATTATACAAATGTTGCATGTATTTATAATATACTGTAATACAATTTTTACACTTAATTTATAAACTATATCTTTTTTTTTATAAACTACAAAAAATCAAAATGATCTATAAAATTACTGGAAATTCCTTACATACTGTATGTTCTACAAATTTTCACTTAACTTGAAACTAAAAATTATAAACAAGTATGATATAATAAAAAAATTAAATTTATTCTGATATTTACAAATTAAAAAAAGATATTTTCTCATTTCTCTTTTTTATACAATTAAGTTGAATTATAATTCAATTTTGATTAGAAAAAGAAACGATTGTTAATATCAATTTATTTCTTAAGAATGATTTATCCCTGTCTCTACTTTTTTTGTATAAGAGAAAGCTTGTTTTAATGATTACAAAATATTGTTGTACAGAAAACATTTTTATAAAGTGTAAATTATTTGAAATATACAAAAAGATGTTTCCCACTTTCTCTTGCTTTTACCATTAAGTTGAATTATTATTCTATCTTGAAAGATATGATTTAAATATTTTCACAAAAAATATAAATTTCTAGAAAGCTCCTTATTAAAGGGAAAATTATGTGGCATAGTTTTATTATGGACATACAGGAAAACAATTAGAAGAAAATATTAACAGAAGAGATGATAAATCAAAATAACATGTTTACTATTTAACATAATGCCATAAAATAGATTATCAAAAATATTAAATCATCACATTAAAAATTAATAATATATTAAATGTAATGAAAAATCATGAATATATACAAAACCATATGATTAATAATCAATCACTTATATGTGAATAAAAAAGTTATATATGTGTAGATGTAATATCCATAATATTTCATATGATAATGTAATCATTAAGTTTTCAAAAGTAACAAATTTATAAGCTGTTATACACATCAGTTTTTTGTATGCACATATATACACAAAAGAAAAAAAAACATTAAAAATTTACATTGTTAAATAGAATTGATAATATAATAACAAGAAAAAACAAAAACATTAAAAATAGAAATTTTTAATCTTGAATAATATTGCTTCCAAAAATTTAAAATACAATTTTATATTACAAAAAATAAATATACAAAAATAATACATTCTTGAATATGTGTCAAAGTACAACTGCTCGCATATCACATCGACTAGTTGGCATTGGAGATATTTCCAACCATGAATTAGTTTGGGGATCATAACACTCTACACTATTTAAAGTTACTGGAGCAGAAAATTCTGTGCTCGTAGAAGACCGACCACCAATAACATAGAGCAAACCGTTTACTGCTGCAACAGCAGCTCCTGCACGAGGAATTGACATAGGTTGAATTTCAGTCCATTTTTCCTTTTAAAAAAATAAATAAAACTTCAATTAAAATTATTAATACATTAATATAAATTGTAACTAAAAGTATCATTTGTATATGTATACTTTTATTAGATAACAATAACAAAAAGTTATTCATTAATTAAATTCTTTAGCCTATATATCTACATATGCATAATGGAGCAGTTTCTTTCTTATCCTTATATCATAAAGCTGAGTGCAATTTCGGTGATGAATGCCATAATCATAGCTCTCATGTTATCTGTTGTTCCTGCTACATTTATACTTCGATACAATTATGTATATTATGTAAATACATGCTATGTAAATTAAGTCATTTACATATTCCATTTACGTGATTGCTGTATGCTGTTTTTTCTTTTGTTTATTACATTATTATGGCTGGTGATAAAACAAACTTCTTTCATCTTTTTCCTGCTATCACCCACTATACCCACCAATGGAAGATCTTCTAATGGTAATTATCAATTTTTCTTTGAAACATACATATTTAATCAATTTTTTAGTGTATAAATACATTTCACATTCAATTTTTAAATATATAAATATATTTCAAGCTACCAATAAACAATGATTAAATGCTTATTTTTTGATAGCAAAGTTTTGATCTCCCTTTCTCCTAATCTACCCACCCACCTATCTAGCCCCTCCCCCAATACTTATTTATCTATATGCATAAGTAATTACTAATTTCAACAGCATACAAATAATTTTTATTATTGCTTGAATATGTACTATTTAGGATTATAATCATATCCCAAAATATTCTTGTTCCAAATATGTTAGACAGATTCATAACTAATTATTTTTGTATAGACACTCCACACATTTAAATATCATGATAATTAATGAGAGCATTACTTAATCCACTTCCATACCCACAACTTGGGATTTAAAACTTCTCATTTTCAGACTGAGGATCTACCTTTCAGGTAGCTGACTTATATTTATCACAAATAGCCTCAGTAAATGGGTAACTAGCTACTGTTGACTACAAAGTAAAATCAAAAAGGAAACCTGCTAAAAATCTTTCCATTCAGGAATCAGTTGACTTTGTGAGTAATGCCTTCTCTTTCAGTATTACTTTTTGAAAAGCTTTTCCCAGTAGTGGGTTATTTAAAATTTTTTCATTTCACTGTTTATCTAAATATTTGTTGTTGTTTTTTTTCAAATATTTATAAAAATACAATTATTTACAAAAAAAAAATAATAATTATGTCAAACTTCAGTCTAGATAAGCATGATATAAGAATAAGACAAAAAAACATTAGAAATTTGGGTAAAAAAAAATACAAAGGTTAAGGTCTGATAGAATTACAAGTAGGAAAAAAAAAAGGAAATCTCATCAGTAATTCATGGACTATATTTTCATGATCTTAGTAACACAATCACATTATCATTTAATTATCTAATTTAATCATTCAGCTGTAAATAATGTAGAGAAATAATAAACTTTACTGATAAAAAAATCATACAGTTCATAAAATTCTCATGATTATAGCCCCAAAGATTTTTGGATTTCAAGACAATGTGCTAAATCAGATTTGAAAATAAAGTTTAAGGATCTTCATAATCAAAATACTTGGAAAAACTTGATGTTATTTAATGTACAAACTGAAAGCCATATTAAAAAATTTAAGAACCAGAAAATTCCTTTCTGTCTCATCCAAGATAAGATGAGTGGCTTCCTTTTCACTGATAAATCATAGATGATCACATTCTAATGCTATGAGTCAGATATGAAGATGTGTGTGCATGAGCATAGTTCTTTTTTTTAAAAAAAAAATCCATCACCACTGTACTTCAACTTACTTCTAGATATTTGCTTCTTGATATTATATTGAAGATATCACAATCATTAATCATCATTAAGTATACTTATTAATTAACAAAGATTGACACTAAAGCATAAATCACTAAGGTCTTGATTTTTCAATTGAGATAGTATAAACTTTTTTTATTTAACAATATGTTTTTAATAGTAAAGGTAATTATAATGTAATTGGGCTTGGCCACTTGATGGTGGTGTTGGCAGTCAAAAACAATACAATTCAATGTTCGGGGCCGCGTTATTTTTAAATCGAATCGTTGTTTTTTTTTTTTTTTTGGTTATTAATTTATTGATTGCTATAACTTTTTTTTATTTAAAAAGTTGTTTAACTTTAATTTATATAACTTTTTTTTATTTAAAAAGTTGTTTAATTTTAATTTTGGATTTAGTAAACGACAAGCTTCTTTTTATTTTTAAATCGCTGTTTTTAGAACTTTTTTTGCGATGTCTATTTAGCGATGTCTTTCCCTTAATTATTGCTTTCTACATAACAAAACAACCGTGTAGGGTTAGGGTTAGGTTTAAGGTTAGTTTTAGGGTTAGTGTTCTATTGTTTGTAATGCTAAAATAAAAAATATCAATATCATATCCGTAGTCAGACAAAAGAAAGAAACTCAAACTTTTTTAAACAACAACAAACACATATAAATGTCTTCTTTACTTATCAAACATGTTTATAATATGTGCTTTCTATGAAATTTACAAAAAATCGTGTATATTTTTATTGGACAGCAGAAATACTCGGCTTCTGTTTTTGGCAACTGCGGAAAAAATTACGATCGCCAGACATTTTATGAACTATGTGGTATTTCATGTGAAAACGAGATTTCGCACGCGAACTCGGCCAAATTCCTTTGACGTACTCTCGGAAAGCTTTTACATATTACACCTTCTCTAAATAAGGGTGTGGCCATTTGGAAAATTACTATAAAGTCAGGTTTCTTAAATTCATTACAAATACAAAGATTGTGTAACGTATATTGTAAAAATTTGACTAATAAAAATATATACACAGGTGTGTGGATTCACAATAACTGTCACGAAGCAGAAATATTATTTCTGCGTTACGTCATCATCAACGGCCTTCTAATGGCTACGACAAACATTAAATGTTTTCTATAGCCATAATGAAGGCCTTGTAAACAGCATTTGTTAGGTGTTTTGGCGAGCCAGAACACCATCAAGTGGCCAAGCCCGATTAGGTTATAAGTACCATTGTAAAATATAGGGTATATTTCGAAGAAATCAATAAAAAAGTCTTGATTTTTTAAGGTTCAGGATAATTCAATGGAACATGTTTTGCTGCATTACAAAGAATTTCAATGTTGGAAGATTGAATTGACAAAGATTATGTTGTGGAAATGGGATGAAGTAGAATGGGGAAAATAGGGTGAGGAAGGTAAGATGGCTAACAAGTTTCTCTGGGAATAGTGGCTGAGAGATTCCTGACTCTGAAAAAGATGAAGCCACAGTGCATCATATCTCATCAATTTAATAACATTGTTTAAACCATTTAAAACTCCTAATGTATATATTATATTTAGTATGTACATAATTATATATATATAAAAAATCAGTAACTAAGTTTTCTATTTAAAATTGTTAAAACAATTGCAAAAAGTTAAAAAAGATAGCTAATTTTTTTTTTAGCATTTTTTTAAAAAAACAACTTTTAAAATAAAAATAAATCTATAACTTAGTTACTGATTTATTATACATATATAATTGTATACACATACTAAATATAATATATACATTAAGAGTATAAAATAGATATTCATATATTAACTTACTACAGAAATATCTAATGATTTACATATACTATATGTGTGATATTGATTTAAAGTAAAATGATATGTATTAAGTGAAGTTCGTTAACTATTTATACATTTATTATATACACATAGTAAATATGATATATATAAGGGGTATACATTTTAACTTGTAGCAGAAATATCTATTGATATATATATATATATCAATTATAAGTATCCAGTCAATTTAAAGTTTGATATAGTTTTACACTTTCATTTATAGTGCCAATACAAAAACTTAAAAATAATGGAGATAATTATATATATATATATTAAATACTTTCATTTATTATACTTACACAATCCATATATTTCAATAAACAATACCATCATGCAAGAAATGTGTACACCTTTCACAATAAAGTTAATGTCTATATAATTTATGATATATTCTTATTAATAATACATTCAAATATTGATATTCTATTTGGTCGTATAGCTATAGGTTGTATCTATTCAAATATGCATTGAAAAAGAAAATATTAATTTATGACAATTATTAAAAAAAAAAGCAGATCAATATGTAAGCATAATTACAAAGCAACTACAACACACTATTAATCAATAAAATATTATATAGTTATATCTTATAAAAATCTAAATCTCTTCTAAAATAAATCGATCATTAATCTGAACAATTCAAATACTACAATTTATTGTTCTGCCTGCTCAAATATAAACTTTCTAAATTCTATTGTAATTATAACTTAAACAATGCAAATAATACATAATTAAATAAACAAAGTAGCATAATATACTGTTTTAGACAACTTTAATTTTTTAGAAGCTAATTTTGTCTTCATACCACATTATCTAGCCGTATAGATAACCCTAACATCTGTTCAAAAAAATACAATTTTTCAGTTTTCCATTTAATATTGCCTTTATAAAAATCTATTAACAGAAATACAGCAAAAATATAATTACTATCTGTTTTTTTTTTTCAAAATCACTCGTTCAATTAAATTAAAAAAAAAAAATCACAAACATGCTTTTAATTTTAAAAAGAAGTGATTTTGATCCCTTATTTGCTTACTTCTAGTTTTAATATTTTCAAAATAAAACTAGACTTGAATATATAGATTGATATTGTGTATTTAAATTTACCTCATTAATCATTTTATTCATACACATTAAAACTACACTAAATACTTTTTTAATACACTTTTTATTTATCATGTTTTTTTTTAAGATAATGATGCATAGGCACACAGTCACTAATATATATTGAAACATTTTGGTAGAGGGGAGATGGTATAAATTAAGACTTAAAGCCAAAGCATAGTTGATAAAACTATTCGGCAATATTTATTAGTGTAGATATTATTCCAAAATGCATAAAATCAAATAGGGTCTTAAAAACTAAATAAACCCAACAATAATTCAGAAAATTATTGCCCAATATCATTATTATGAACTCTCTATAAATCAAGTTATTTGAAAGAATCATATTAACAAGAATTTTGCCAATTGTTGAGAATTAATCTGCTCATACAGCAGGTTGAATCTAGATCAGGATTTTTAAAAAATATATGTGAAAAAATGGGAATGTGAGTAAAGAATATAATGATGAATTTACATAGTTGAGGCAAAATCTGAAATAAGATTATCTATTGATAGATTAAAAAATACATAAAAGTTAAAAAAATTAAAGGTAAAAAATTAATAAGGGAAAAAAAAGATATAATAATGATCATAATTTTATGTTGATAAAATTAAAAATATCTATACAGTTAAGTAATGAAAATTATAGAAAGAAATGAATGAGAATTGAGTAAAGAAGTTATATTAAATAGGTTCAATATTGGAATGCGTTATAAAAAATGGTGATGTAGTGAAGAAGATTGAAAATTGCTGTTTATTGAGAACCAATAGAATTAACAAGATAAGATGGAAGAGAAAAAACTTTAGAAAGTGCAAAAAAAAAAAAGAAGAAAAAGATGTACAGAAATTCTAATAATGCTATTAAGAAATAAATGAGTGAAGAGAAAATAAAGAAATAGAACAAAATTAAGACAGAAATGGGGTAAATATAAATAAAAGTAATAATGTAGAGAAGGAGGTTTGTGAAAAATTTTGGAAACATGAAGAAAGAATATGAGAGAATTTGAAAAACTACTTAATGAATTTGTAATAAAACTTAGGAGAATTGGTAATTGAATATTTTCATTAGAAAACTTAAGTTATGAGAAGATGGATAGAGCGATGGATGCTACAAATTGTGAAACAAAAAAACAAGAGAAGTAGAAGAAATGACAGCTAAACTAATAGTAGGAATGAGAAAATATGTATGGCATGGTTTAAAAGAAAGTTTTAATAGAGTTGACAATAAAATTCTAGATAATTGGAAAGAGTACAAATTATATTATTACATAAAGGAAAACTAGTTATAGACCAGTACAAATAACTTTCCAACTTTATAAAACACTTATATATCTTAATAAACAGTATTAGAATTTGGATCAAGAGAGTAAGATTTTGGGATAGATTACGAATGAATTTCAGGGAAAATGACAGAGAATAATTTATTCATTATATCTCGACTGATTGAAATGTTTTATAAAGAAAATAAACTATTATTTATTGAATTTTTAGATATAGTAAAATCTTGTAATAAGATTGATAGAAATATATTGTGAAGTTTTAAAAATATGGAAATAGACTTAGGATTGTTAAGAGTGACAGAGTCTTTGCAAAAATAATTTTTTTATAAATACTAATTAGGTATATAGAATCAATGGAAGTTAAATGTAAAATGGGTTTGAAACAAAAATGTCCTTTGAAACAAGGTTGTCTAAATATCACCTTTATTAGTTATTTTCTCTAAGAGAATATGAAAATGAAAAAAAAAGATTAGAAATATCTATAGTTGAAACCAGGAAAATATACATAATATGAAAGCTCTTTTTTTTTTTTTTTTTGTGGATATGATAGTTTTTGTATATAATATAAAAAATATATTAGAAAAGTGTGAAGAGACTGAAAGAAGTATGAAAATTAAACTTATTAAAGAAAAATTTCAGATAACTGAAGTATGAATAATGGATAATATTTATCTTAAAGAAATAGGGGGAAATAAGTTTTTAGATATTTAATTAAATAGAAAAGAAAATTAGAATTGAGAAGAAAAAGAAATTTTTAGATAAAATACAGAAAGAAATAAGTACATATATAGTTAGTAATGAATTGTGAATAGCAAATTCAAGGTAAAATAAGTGGACTTCTTTTTTAATGAAGAAAATTAAAGTACATTTAAAATGTTTGGGAAGCTTGCAATTTGTGAATGAAAATAGATCAATAGAAACTGTTTTTAATTGGATTATTTTTAAAGAACAACAAACAAGTTGAATGAGAAAAGTTTTGTAATATATAAAGTTAATAAAAAGATGACTTATTTTCATGAATTTATATTAAAAAAAATAGGATAAATATTTAGATAAAATACTACAAAACATAATTTTGAAGGGTGGAAAAAGAGAAAAGATAAATTGGTTAAAGAAAAAGAAGTAGATTTACAAAAAAAAAAAGAGTATAAAAAAAGTAGTTTGGAAATATGTAAAAAATATAAAATGATACATGATAATATTAAAGAAAAGTTATTGCTAATTGATACAAGGTCAGGAGCTTTAGATATCAGGAAAGAAAAAATAAAATAAGAATTTGGACAGTAAAGGTGAAGATAATAGGGAGAATACTGAACACTTATTTTTAGAGGGTAGGATGTTGATAACAATCAAAATTAATTGTATGAAAACAGAGTAAAATTTAATGGTAAAGGAAGTAAAAAAAAGTAGATATTTTGATTTTTTGTTCAGATCTTTATAAAAAAAATTGGGGGATATGAGAATAAGATAATAGAACTAATGGAATACTTTTTATTAAAATATTCTAGAAGGGTGAAAAATGAATTAGAACTGGATAATAAAAAGTAAATGAGTTTATTGCAAGATTTACAGCAAATAGCATATTAAGGGAGAAACCATTTTTGTAAAGGACTTAATAAATTGTATAACTCTAAATAATGAAATACTAAATTAAACTGTGTTAAGAGGAAGACAAACTATCAACAATAATGATCAATAGTCAGTAATTGTTTATAAAACCCTATTACCTAATTATCTCAATTTATTTTAAGACTAAAAATATAACATACCTCATTTATAGAATATTTTTCCACACTTGCAAGAATTCCATTGAGATCATTCCAACCTCCAACAGCATAGATGCAATCATGTAAATGTGTTACTGCTAAATCAGCCCTAGGAACTTTCATACTGGGAAGTTTAATCCATTCATCAATTACTGGATTATAGCATTCTGCTGAATATAATTCTGTATTTAACTGATTCTGGCCACCAATTACATAAATTAAACCTAAATAAAAAAAATAAATTTTACTTATTCAAAAAATATTCAAAATTTTTATTATAAAAAAACAAAAACAAAGCACCAATAAAATATAAATCTGTTGATTGATAGATTGCTGGTGATTCTGGATCCTAACTGTTAACAAAATGGATCCATTTGAATTAGCCAAATGCTGCATATAGGTTGGAGCTCAGAAATGAAAAACAGTTATGTTATGTGGAAACTAATCACAATCCCTCCAAGATGCCACTGTCAAGTACTAAGAGAAACATAATTATCTAGGGACCAGGTGAATAAAATAACTAAATAAATCTTATGTTTGGTGGTCTATCCCAGACATGATATTGCAAAACAAACCAAAACATACCAACAAAAAATAAAATCAATTATAGATCTTATCAGGATAATGAAACAGCACAAAACTGATAAAATGCTGATAGTTGAATGAGTGCTATGCTATACATTAAGTGAGATAATCAAATGGGTTTCAGAAATACAAAGGGACTACAAACAATAGTTGTCTAAATCCTGACTGGACAACAAAGGCATAAAGACTAGTTGAAGTGCAATTATGAATAATCATGTAACAATAAAGAACCCACCAAATTTGATGATGAATCAAGCAAATATCAATTCCAAGATAAATCAGACAAGATAATAATTAAATCAGAGCAGAAGATGATAAAGCCAAGATGACCTAATTATCCAGCTCCCTATCTCAAAGACTATGTACTCCAAAGTAAATGTCATCCAAAAGTAAATATGTGGATTCATCTAAAGCTTACCTCAATAATAGATTTGTTCAATCTATAAAACTTTCTAGAAATTAATTTACAGCATAATATAGTTAACCAATTAAATAACAATAAAATAAACTGAATGATACTAACAAACTAATCATGTGAATTGATCAATGAATCTGATATTTTTACTACCAATATTAAGAAAGGAAGTTGTTATAAAAACAGAGTTCTTATTGAAGACAGTCAGTTAATGGAATAGTTTATTGGATTTACAGAACAATAATTCATAAATCTAATATTAGTCTTTGAATAGTAACTCACATTATATATTATTTTCAGTGCAACCTGGCATAATCAAGTTTCAGAGCAAGAAGTTGTAGGCAAACAGTGTCAGATCTTTCAGAAGACAAATCTAAATAGTTGAAAATATTAAGTTTTATTTAAAACAAGTCATTCCTCTAACCTGGTTGATTGTTATTGGCAATAATTAATATTTTATAGTTTCATTAATCTATGCAAATAATGAATTTAAATAACTATTGTGTAACTGCGCATGCACCAATTAATAAGAGAACCATGATTTACAATAAAATTTTACTTCAGTTTTTTCCTGTAAACAAGCCATTGGATTAACCTAAAAACTAAGCAGTATTATTAACAGCGAGGTGATTAAAAAAGGATCCCCTTTTATTTTAAATTCAAAATTCTTTGCAGGAGATTTTTGGTTGTTAATCTATGGATAAAACAAGCATGGCGAACGCCATGATTGTTGTGTGTGAAGATAAGTATAGTTTGCGATCATATGCAGAAGCAATCAAAACACCAAGAATAAGTCAAAAAAATCAGAAGGAAGGGAATGAGAACGTAAACAATTTAAATAATGATAAGGGTAAGAAAACAGTGCAGAGTTCCAAGATGTCATAAAGATAATAATAATGAAATTAGATAAGTTTTCAGAAATTCAAATTAATATTATGAAAGAAAACTGGAGAAGAAAGCCTAAATAAAATATCAAAAGTTTTCAACTCAACAATTCCACGAGATTTATTTTTCTCCTTCAAATGGTTTTTTACTAGCCGATCAATTGTACTAGCGATGACAAATATAAACTGCACATTATATAGATTTCTCAAAGATCTACTATATGAAGCAATTAATGAAAATAACCTAAGGGATTCCATATTTCGAAAGGCCAACCATATGAATCACAGATATATTGTAGTGGAAATTTATAATAAAGAACAAAAAGAGAGATTTGAAAAGAAAATCAAAACACTACATAAATTTGCATTAATCAAAGTAAATCCAGACAGAGAAAATATTGTTAATAGAATAATAATTATTATTGACTTTAAAAAACCAATACAGCCTTTCGCAGAAGTGACTGGTTTTCAAAACATGTATTGAAAAAATACCCCAGTACCGATATTAAGTAATAGCTACCAATTTAAAGTAAGTTTAAATGAAAACATAAGCCCAAAATGATATTCTAATGCTTATAACAGACCAAGAAACAACTCTTCTTTTAATAATTTATGAGACAAAACCGCAATGCTTAATTGCAAAGAAAGAGGACACATAATCAGTGAGTGCCCAAAACTAAAACGGCGACACTGATACATCAATGTAAGTTTCTCAGCACAAAAAAAAAAGATAATACACAACATGGGATGAACTTATTAGTCCTGGATGAAACAATAATTCAATAAATGAGCAAGTGGATACAACACAAAATGAACAAACAGAAGCATCTCAAAAGCACATAGAAATAATGGAAACAAACGACCATACTCATCCTGCAGAAGTAACCATTAATAAAACTCGGCGGATGTACTAAACACATTAATATCGACTCCTCAATAAGAAGATTCGGAAATAAATAATACCTCAAACAAAAATCCAGATGCCCACCACTCCAAAAATGTAGTAGGAAACCTGATTTGGAAAACTCTGAATTAAGTAAAGATGATTTATCATCATTTGTTGACTACAACAAAAAAAGGTTAAAACAATTCTAAAGGGCCCCATAAACACTGGTACGGAAGTTACAATGGATAAAGAGATGACCCTATGGAAAAGGCAAGTGTATCATGTTTAAAAATATAGCAGTCCTATAACTGAAAAGTAGTTGCATAGGGGGAACTAGATAAACAGATACTAATAGAATGAAATCAGAGTAATTTATCAAGGAAACAATTATAATAAACTGACTAAGAAAATAAAATTAAAAGGTTAAATTCACACAATGAATAAATACAAACATGAAAATAAGGACAGTTTTAAACTATGAATTAAAAAAATAGATCCAGCCACAAGTAATAGGATTAAGTGAAACTAAAATTTATAATAGATTACAAATAGATCTATCAACATATCTTTTAATAGCCATGGATACACTGCTTTCTCCAAAGCAGCCTTTTCACCTTCCGCAGGGATGGGAATTATAATTAATAAAAACTGTCAATTTAAATCATTTAAAATTATGTATATATATATGCACATATGCTAATAGTAACATTGTATCACAAGTCTTTAATACTTAATATTATATTTGTTTACATTCCACCAGATCATGAAAACTCATACATTAACTAATTGCCAAATTTGCATCCTCAATCCATCCCATAATATTGACTGGGGGCTTCAACATGACATATAACAAATTTGTAATGAAATGATTACACTTACTTGCTTTTCCACTTATGACAGGTGAAGAGTTTCTACCACAGAACTCTGTCTCAATAATGGCAGATACTTATCCTGGTGTTTTACTCGCCAGCACTGCACAATATGATGAGCTTATCACTGATAAACACATCCTTTTCAGACCATATTGCAATCTTAGTGACTAAAAAATGATTTTATACACAAACCATTAATAACAACCAATAAAACCATTAAGAATACTTCTACCTAGTAATACAACTAAACATCTATTTTCAGAAATATATACACTACTATTCAAAATTAGAGACCTTGAAATGGATCCAGTTCAATCTGGATAATATTTGTAAACATTATATTTTATACAATGGACAGTGTAACAAGAAATCAACCAGCACTGTTGAATTTCAGATGACATTAATAAAAGAATCATGCAGCTCTACGATAGCAGAAAGATGCAAAAATGTAAGGGCAATGATGAAAGCATATCAATCAGCATTTGAAACACTCAAGAGATTATATAGTTATATAAAAAAAAATATATTTAAATCCTTCCCATACTAGGTCAAGACAATATATTAGATGGGCATTAAGTCAAGAACCAGTGAACTCAGTTCCATAGCAATAAATATGAATAATGAAATCATTACAAGCAACAACATGATGCAACCACTATTATCACATTTTAAAACAAAATTGCAAAAGGGATTAAAATTTACTCCCAAAAATAACTTCCTGGGAGAACCAGAAGATAATATAAATCTTACACCTGAAGAATTTGTTGAAAGTCTTGCAACAGTACCAAATACTTAGCAATTTTTTTAACAAAACAAATATATAATATACAAGGACTCTATCCAAACTCTCTGGTTTCATTCATGAAAAAACAAGAAAACATATCCACACTTACAAATCTCAGACCAATATCAATGAGTCCACTAGGCATTAAAGTATTAGTGATCAAGGAAAAAATTCAACACTATATATTGAAATGGTCAGAGTCAGGTTGCACTTCACAGCTCTATACAACCTCCCATCACTAAACCAAATTCAAACCCCATCTGCTATGCAAATGTATGCATTCATCTCACTATTTTTTTTTCTCTAAAAAATAACCTTGATGGAGATATCTATGGATACCTTACATAAGTAAATGAATAAATAATTAAATAGTAATACAATTAAGAATCGTATATGTGCATAAATGACATGTATATATAATAGGTGATGATAGATTATATATAAAATAATAGTTATATATAGAGCTTGCAAAATAAGCTCTTAACAAGCTTAGAGAATATCCTCAAACCCCAGACCAGTTTCTGCTTCTGATGGGTCAGTGAGGTGCCAAGATATTCAGCTTATTTTGCAAGCTCTATATATAACATTTAAAAATACAAGCTTTATTAAATTAAGTCATGTGACATCTGACTTGATTTTCTATCATCAAAATAATAGTTATGACAATTTATTACGTATTATATTTTATATTTAAAAATATATTTAAAATATTAATTATTTTTCTGTAATGGCGGTCCGAAAGGCTGATGCAATCCTGTCGAATGTTCTCAAATACAATTAATTAGTCCAAAAATCCATGAGTAAAATTTGAAATCATATAATTTTAGAAATACAATATAGTAGCCATTAATGGAAAATTTATCCATTTTAAAGTTGGTTTTAAAATCTAAGATTAGATTTTAAAACAATCCATAAAGAAATTTTCAGCTGGTTTGCATTGTGTCTCTGACTAACCAGAACAGAAGTGTCATCCGGTCTGCAAATTACACAGGTTAATGGTATGCAAATCGCCTCAGGTGATAATAACTAAAAGCGTTCCATCAAAGTTAATACAAGTATAAATAGGGCAGAATTTGAATGCAGAAAAGGAGAGTTTTTTTTGAAAGAGCAATGGCCAACTTACTCCATGCCAGTCAAATTTTCAATCCAATGTGCATTGAATAGAGGTAAAAAACACCTTTCTCGATCATTCCAATGCCGTTTTCCACAAAGATACCACCATGGACCCATCAACCTATGAACTATGTTACTGTACTTGAAAACTAAATAGTGGAAATGCTACCTGCCTGGCAAAAAAAAGAGATAACTAGATCTAGCATGCTTATGACTTATCTCAGGAAACCTATGGATGCTTCAATTAACTGAGGGCCACTGTTTGATAATTAAGGTAATAAATCATGCAGCCACCCAAGATTCTAAACTTTCTCTAAATGATCTAAACCTTAATCTAACTATTCCAAGAAAAGATTTTTTAACTGTAATATATTTTTTTAAGCTGATCTTAAGATCAACAAGATTTGTATTTTTCTTCTTTTATTTTAAATTTGTATCTCTCTATAAACTCTTTTTATTATATTTCTCCTATCATTAAGCCTCAGTAATGTAATATAATATATTTTTTATTTTATTTTGGTGCAGCAATAGTATTTTATTATTACTCTATTGCTTGTTATGTTTACATTTTGAATTGAATTAATATGCCGATACCCTCCTAAACTCGCAAGCATGTTTGCTTTCTCTTAAACCCACTGTTATAGTCTTCCTCTCAGAAGTGGACTATTCCAGATGCCTCCTTATCTGATCGGATTAAGCATTGTTTGCCACCCAATAGGCTGATGTATAGATAAAAACATAGCCAATGATTATTACAGGCCAATAAGCAACGATGCTCGCTGAATCCGAAGGTTTTCAATAAGGTCAGGGATCTGGGTATAAATAGTCAGCCTTTTGTGAGAATTGGGGGAAGAATGTCTGTCTAACCTGAAAAGACTGTGTTCTCCCAGGGAAGCTCTGCTAACCTGAACAGCAGCAAGTATTCCCATTGATAGCAATACACTATTTAGCCTATGCAGCTAGGCAAGTCCCACAGAGACTGGATGCTGCTAAGACCACATTCAGCTCGAGGCAAGCTATCTTGTACAGGTGGAAGAGCCATACAACCCACTCGTGAGGCAAGCCATCAGGTGTAGCTGGAAGCGGTAGGCAGAACCCAAGTTTACATTGAACTACAACATTCATCATTGTAAATATTCACTTGTATATATACTGTACATTGTATTGTATATATTTGTACATATAATAAATATTAATTGTAATACTTGTTTCAGTATTATTTTACATTATTTGCTATTGGTTGGGTCTGTAATCCAGACCAAACATAACACCCCCCTCTTTTCAAAGGAAAGCTAATTAATCCCAAGTTAAAATATATTTTGTTTTTCTTTTTTTGCGGATGCTTGCCAGATTGGGAGAAAACTTGTTAATTATGTTTCAGTGTCATACTAATGGCAGAGCAGTCGGCTAATTAAATAACTTTATGAAATGTTTTTCCCAATTATAAGAAGTAATCACACTAATTTTAAAATCATGAATATGTTCAAATAAAATTAAACAATTATTTTATTCTATTAATTAAATCTCAGTAACCACTGTCTAATATTTATATATGAATATTATTATTTTCTAAGTTATTAAGGCACACTTATGATCAAAAATTTATATTTTGTTTAACATCTGTGGGAAGTTTCTATGATAGTTAATAGATAGAGGAAGGGGAATTTCAAGTCAATGTAGGTCAATTTCTCGACCATTTAAATTAAATTATACAATACAGTTTAGTGATTTGGTCATACCATTATACCAGATATTCCAGAATATATATAGATATTAGTTTTAAATAACTTTGTTTCTTAAGTTTATATATTGTTCCAAGTGTTGACAGCATAGGCCTCTGTGCTTTCTTTATATTTGCTTCATCCCCACTGGGTGCACCGGAAAACTGAGCCCCATTTCTTCATATCCTGGTCCATGAACAAGTGCATGAATCACCCTTGGGAATATTTCCTCCATGTGTGGTAGCTCTGGATGGGATAATCCAGGATAGCCGGCCCATAGCATCTCCCACCAGATCACTATCGTCAAATAAACTGATTCTGCTAAAGATGCAGAGAGAAATCGGTCTATACTTCAAAAAATAAAAAGATGAAGCATTTTTTCAGATCTGTAGACTAGATCACAAATAAATTTCCTGCCATGCTCGCACTGCTATTAATTTCTAGTTCTAAGTAAAAATTTATGAATATCTATTAGCCATAATGTTGTGACCTTACTAAACAGATTTCTTTATAAATTATTTATGTCCTTGTGTGGGCACCATTTGGCGATACATTTTACTGATTTTAAAAATGAATTCTCCCACATATGTTAATTGCTCAATATAAGCTGGGATAAATTATTTTATTTATTAAAGACAATAATATTTATGTAAGATTATAATAAAAACCAGATGACATTTGCTTGTTTAAATTCGATCAAGTGTTTTTATTTATTACTGGGGGTGGAATAAAGAATCTTATATGTACATTATATTATAGCACTAATTAGATCATATCCGCATTATATAGTCATTTCATTATTGGCATATCAATCTGCACGCACCAAGATTAATAAATATATATGTATGATTTACCAAATTGTAAATAAAGTTCTCTGCTTATCAATAAAATATAAAAAAAGAGGCTAATAAGAAATAAATGGAAAGTTACTGGATTAAACTTAATAATCATTTGTTTATAATCACATTATTAAATTAGATACATATAATTTAAGTTTATCGAATCATCGTTTTGTTTCTTTTATTTACCAAATATTATTAGACTTAAGTATGCAAATTATGTTAACTATGACTAGATGATAAGATTTCGCTAATATTTATCTGTTAAACAATGTGAAAAGTCACAATCTTTTAGACATGTTAAAATTTGTGTAATTATGAGTATGCTATTGGCTTCACCATAGTGTCAGTTTCCAAAGAGAGTCTCTGTTTCTCCACTGTGTGATCCGGCCGAAAAAGATAAAATAGATCGGGTATCATTGGGATTGTTGTTTATAAGTTGGTAGATCTAGAAAACAGGCAAACAGGGCAGGATTCATAAATGTTCCTGACATATGTATCTCATGCATTGTTGGACTTGAGGTAGTTTTGCTTAGGTTCTAGATCTTGTTATATGAATATACAAAACCGATCTGTACAATATTATCACAACTCTCAATTGCAATTTGCAAAAAAGGGCTCTTTAAAAGGTCAAGCTGTATTTCTGTTTAAAACAGTAATGGATTCGGTCAGAACTAATAAGAAATATAGTCCGGCGGTAGTAAAACTAGATATAAAATCTGCATTTGACACAGTAATTTTATCTCCTAATCAATGAACTAATGAAAATATCAATACCAACTCCACTAATATATTTGATTACAAATCTACTTTTGAATAGGGAAATACACATTAGCCTCAATGCGAAATATTCACCATCTTCTACCCCTTTTTATTCAATTCCACAAGGATTGCCATTAAGTACCCTATTATTCACATTATACATTAATCCATTGATTAAAGCAATAGAAAATGACTTGACAGAAATATACATAACAGAATTAAAAACAAATATTCCATGGATGATAGATCTGTTTTTAACATCTAAAAAACCAAATTCCAAAATTAATTAAAATTCTCCAAAATTGTACAAAAAAATATATGTTTGAATTCAATATGGAGTAATCAAGTGCATGGTCAATATATACAGGACGCTATCATGAAAAATATTTCAAAGGGACACAGAGGTCTTTTTTAGGTTTCCCCTTTTTTTAAAGCAACATGGGAATGCACTTACAAATCCAAAGAGAACTAATAAACAAAACTGAGAAAATAATCAATTCACTCTCCACATATACAAAAGTGGCACTATTTAATCTTTTAGTCATGATAAGGATTTAATACTACACCCCTATAATTGTATAAAGCGAAGCCTTCTAATTAAAAATTGATAGCTTATGTAGAAAGCTATTACGAGGGAAAAGGATGTCCACAATATCAATTAAACGAATTCACAATCCCCTAGTGCAAAATGGATTGGAATTACACGCAATAAAAATATTTTAAACTCAGAAAGCCATCAATTTAATTACTTCATGCATAAGGCTATTTCCATATCTTAAAATAATCCATAAAATCACACCAACAGACAAACCACCACCAATTACTGGGTTTTTAAACTCTCTTCATTCCACAATGTTAAATATCAAAAATTCAGTGAGTTGGACATAGAAAACTAAGTACTGTATAGCTATTGGGAAATCTATATACTAATCTATCATCCATCTTCAAATAATAATAATTTTTTTTTTAAATATAAACAACAAATGACCAAAAATTCAAAATACTGGTCATTACAACTGAAATACTATGACTTTCTAACTAAACATAGGAGCACCACCAACTCTAAATTTCTTTCATTATAAAAGGAACTGCATTAATATGGGATATGTGCAGGCTATGCAAAAAAGATTAAGAAACTCAGTCACATATATTTTTTTCTTGTCCGACATTAGATAATGTTCAGGCTGGAATTCCCAATTTATTCAAAAATAAAAATATACTATTCAAACACTTCTTCAATCCTAGGCAAAAGGTAACTTTGCACACATTAGAACCAGTACACTTGCCTATTTTCACTATGATGTTCGAGATGCACATTTACATATAATACAAACACAAGAAGGCATCCAAATACTTTTTGGAATAAAATTGAAATAATAAGGCTAAGGGATAAAAAAATTCAACAAACATTTACACATCAATTTGGTCACTAATGTGACTATGATCAAGCCTATACCATGATACACTATACCAGTGTTTTCCAACCTGTGGTACGTGCGAGTTGCTGGTACACGAAAAATAATCAATAATGGCGGACATAAAAAAAAATAAAATCATAAAAATATAGAAACGTTTTTTCCTATAATTCATAAAAATTATTTTAATTAATATTATACAGTAAAGTTGTTTATATGTACAGTCGATAACGATCTTTAATGTTAATGATAAAATTAAAAGTATAATTAAGAAATTAGATTTTTGAAAACAGTAATATATATATATAAGTATCGAAAACAATCAACTGGAAGTATTCGAAACTCTATATATTTTTTTGTTTGAAAATAAGGTTAGTCTGTCTCAAGATATACGAGAAAATATAATAGCACATTTAACAGGATTAAAAACGCCTTTCATGAAATATTTTCCAAAACCTGAAAACACAAATGACAATTGGATTTCAAACCCCTTCTATGCAGAAAATTTAGAAAAAGCTACATCATTATCAATAAAGGATAAAGAAAATTTAATAGAATTATCATGTGACAGAATTTTACAAGTAGAATTCAAACGACTCAATCTAATTAATTTTTGGTTAAACATTAAAGATTATGAACAACTTTCTGAGAAAGCTCTTAAATTATTATTACCGTTTACTAGTATGGAATTAATAAGAAGAGCTTTTTCTTCATATATTTTTTTAAAAAATAAGTATCGAAACAGATTGAATGCAGCTGTAGACTTAAGGGTATACCTCGCATCTTTTGAACCAAATTTCAAAAAATTATGTTGTTCGAAACAAGCACAAAGATCTCATTAAATTTATTTTATAAACATATTTAATTATGATAAGAAAATATACTAATTGGTTTTTTTATAATTTTGTGTTTTTATTAAAACCATTTATTAGTTAGTAAATGAAATCATGACAAAATAGTAGATAAAGAATGAGTCGGATCAAGGCAAATCAATCTAAATTATTTAATTTGAAAGAATGTATCAGAAAAGGATCATACCCAGAAATTAGACTATCATTAATTCTTGATCATCTATTGTGGATTACTAGATGTAAGCTAGTATTTAATCATCAAAATTTTAATCCTGTTAACTTCATGTTGAACGATATAAAGAAAACAAGAACAAGAGATAGCAACCCCTGAGATTATTTTTACCATGATTTGGGACATGCTGGATTTATCCTCTCCATGGCCCAACCAATAGAAAGATGCTCTGAAAAAGAGAAAACACACTCAAATTCGGGAAAACCAAATGAAGGAATGAGAAAACACTTTGAACAAAATATGTACCAAATAACCTTTAATGTAATAATGTAATATTTAATAAATTATTTTGGAAAAAATATGAAACTTTGAACAAACACGTACATATAAATATGTTACAATGCGTTTATAATTTCAGTGAGTTTATAATCTGGCATGACGTTTAGGCGTGTTTCAATGTAATTTGTCTCATTATGAGATGTGAATACATACATGGTCACCCTATAATATTTATAATGCAAATAAAATAACACGCTCGCAATAACAAATTTCACAAAATACAATCATTTTTACGAAGTGGTACAATTTAGCGTGATGTACTACCAAGTGGTACACGAACCAAAAAAGGTTGGGAAACACTGCACTATACCATAGAAAAAGTGGACAAAGAAATCTGATAAAAGAACTTTTGATTACATAAAATGATCACGCTGTAAAGGATAATTGAAGAATGGACATCTGAAATCCTTTATTGTTGGACAATATATTTTTGTACAATCATTAAGCTCAATAAAGTTCCTTTTGAAAATTAATTATTGCGTAAATACATTAACTTAAATAGCATCAATAAAGATTAAAACTTTGCATTAAACTATTATCAATTATTCATATTACATCAAAACACAATACATATGATAATAAGTAATGGAATAACAAAATATCTTGTGAACAATCTTTTCTTATTTCCAAAAAACTCCTGGCTAAGAAAAAGGATTTTAAAATGTCAAAAACATGCTATTTGAATATATATGATGCAGTTCAGTTAAAACTACTTTTTTAGAAGATGAATAACTAAAAGCCTAAACTATCATCTCCAAATCATTAAAATTGCATCTTAATATTGCTGAATAGTTTTTGAAAATTATTATGCAAAGCAAATAATGTGTTTTTTATTTGCAAAGATCCATTATATAATTTTATATTTTTAAGAATTCTCTTCACTCTACAACACAGTCATCTAATAAATTTGTGTAATTAATGAATACCAGATAATATTGATATGTCAAATGTCAATAAAGTGTAATATTTGTTTTATTTCCACTATGTAACTGAACAGTGATAGTGCTTATTAAAGGGCATTACTCTTACTAGAAAATAATTTTGTTTTTAATATAGAATTAAAAAAAGATTACCAAATTCACCAGTTCAATTTATCCACTCTACTTTGAACACTTTTTAATAAAGGTCTTTAATTGTACATATATGCATATACAATCTACATTTCGACTGTCCTGCAATCTTCTTCAGAGCCACATTTACTTTAATTTTTTAAAAGTAGACTTTAGCAAAAATTAAAGTAAATGTGGCTCTGAAGAAGATTACAAGACATTCGAAACCTAGATTGTATATGCATATATATATATATACAATAAAAGATTTTTGCAAAAAAGTGTTCAAAGTACAATGGATAAATGAAAAAAAAGATTAAATGAAAAATTTGTTTAATACTTAAGTTGAACATTTGATTTGAGAATTTCTAGATTGCTGTATATAAATTTTATCAGAATGACCTTCCATTATATTATTATTTTTTTTGTTTTGGAGAAATTTTGTAAAAGAAATTGTATTATTTTCTAAATGTACTGATATCAAACCTGGATGACATAAAAAAAAGTTTTGAAGGAATTAATATTACTGATACTTGCTTTTACCATTTTTTAGTATTGTGGAATCTACTAAAACAGGACTAATTATCATACATTGCAGAAACACATAAGGACTTCTACAAGTTATGAAAATTGAAATTCCAGATATGGAGAATATAGTCCAACTGGCAATTATTGGAGATTTTGTATAATTAATTTTAATAGTATTTAATTGTTTATCACTTTGCCTATAAAACAAAATGCTCTTTACTACATAATAAATCTTAATAGCAATCTGTATTCAGTTTTCCATTGTTTTCTATTAATTTTGAAAAATCATGAACAGAAAACAAAGAAAATAGTTAAGTTGATAGAATTAACTGAACTCATCCATGCAATGTGTTCATGTATTCTGAAAAATGATAATTTAATCAAGGTGTGTTAGCAGTTATATAATTTTAATCAAATCATATTGTAGGCTTGAAAATGGGCATTTAAAAATTATCATTCTTATTGTTAATAGCATGAATAGATCATAATTAAAACAAAAATGACATGATTTTCATTATAAATAAAATTTATCTGAATTGCCCAGGATTTTAAACAAAGCGGTGAACATGCAATTAAATTTATGAAGGGAAAAGCTCCAGGTAATGATGAAATTATAATCGATATTTTAAAAAAAGCAGGTAAAGAAATAGAAAATTTTTAGCAAAGTTGTATACCAAATGTTTAAAAGATAAAAATGTATCATGTGATTGGAAGAATGCAGTATTATTAATATTAATATTTTAAAAAAAGGTGATAAAGATATTAGAAATTATAGACCTAACAGTCTTTTATCAGTTCTATATCATAATTACAATTCATCTACAGCGAATTTTGGATTTGAACCAACCAAATGAAGAAACGGTTTTAGTACAGTGGATCATATCCAAGTATTGAGAGAAGTTATGGAAAGAACCACTGAATATGAGTTGCCATTATATTTTGGATTTGTAGATTATGAAAAGACATTTGTCTCTATAAGCATTTCTTCAGTGATTAAAACATTGGATCAATCAAGGTATAGATCCAGAATATTGTCATATGAATATTTATAAAAATATAACAGCAACAATTAGATTACATAATTATACTAGGAAGATTAACAGTGAAAAGAATGTATGTCAGGGTGACTCCATATCTCCAAAACATTTACAGCAGTCTTACAAGAAATATTTTGTGGATTAAAATGGTAAGCTAAGGGAGTAAAAGAAAATGGAAATTCATCTAGATTTTGCAGATAATATAATTGTTTTTTTTTGCAAATAATGCTTTAGAGTTTCAGGAAATGTTGCAAGAGTTATCAGATGAAAGTAAGAAAGTAGGTCTAAAGTAAAAAAAACTTAAGTAATGTTCAATGGATTTTCTCAAAAGAATAAAGATTGATAATGAAGAATTAGAAGAAGTTAACAACTACAAATAAATTATTACTACAGATGGAAACATAATGGATGAAATTAATCATAAAATTAAACTTGGTTGGAATGTTTTTGGTAGAAATAATATTAAAAAGAAATATGCCTATATGCGTTTGAAAGAAAAGGTTTTTAATAAATGAGTTTTACCAGTTCTACTTATGAATCTGAAACTTGGCCACTTAACAGAAGAGCAATATAGAGATTTCAGACCACTCAACAAAATATATAAAGATACATGTTAAAAGTAAGTAAAAGAGATCAAAAATGAAATACATGGATAAGAGAACAATGAAGGGAGGATAATAGATGGAGAGTTGAAAGTTTAAACTGGATTCCAAGAGATTTAAAAGACCTAGAAAAATACCACATGTGAGATGGATGGATAAGAAGATGCTGGAGTGATGTGGAGAACAGAAGCTCGAGACCAAAGAAGATAGATTGAATTTTGAGAGACCATCCTGCATTAGATTCATAATAATTGAAAATGATGAGAATGATAAATATCCTTTTTGCAAAATGAACACTTAATATATTTTTTTCTATATCAATAAATCTATGACACTACTTATAGGTTTGGATAAACAGTTAATCTTCATTTAACATTTCTTACAATTTTTTTTAAATCTGTATAAATGTTAGACTTTTTATTATTAACATTATTACATAATAAGCTATAATCTTTTGTTTGTATTGAAATTATTCAGAGATTTTTCTCTGTTATTAGATCTTTTATTACCTTATCTTATTACTGAACTTTTAATTCTATGCATCATTACATTTTATCATAAAAAATATCTAAAATCATTTAGGTCAATGTCAACCATTAGTCAAGATTATTATCAATTATTCATGTATTCTTTGCTTTTATAGAAATCAAAAACATACTAACAGAAATTAATTAATATAAAAGTTTAAATTTACTCTAAATACAGCAGTTTATTTTATATGACTAAATTATATAAAAATTTTAACTTTATTTATGTGTAATAGTTCCATAAAAAAAATTTGCCATATTCATATCACAATCTTAATTATATTTGTTTGTTTCGTTTTTACAAAGATTGATTTGATTTACAAGTAGGTGTTTCACATAACAATAATAATTCAAATTAGTAGCTGAAACGAGTAATTGGCATAATAATAATAATTATACAAGTAAACAACTGACAAAATAACACAAGTTCAAATTAGCACAGTGTATCCCATTTTCTTTAGTTTCTTTGATTGACATGGTTGGAATATGGATTTTCCAGAAAGGTTGCAGCTGATAGCTCATAGCTTATATGTGTATGGGTTGAATTTGATCATTCCACAAAAAAATGTTTTAGATAATCCAAATAATTTTGGTATAGCATATATATTTCTGTAATGAAATTTTTACTACGCTACTCCACACAAGGTATGGACTGGTTACTACCCATTTTTAACTCCTTGTGGAGGGGTCCCTACCTTGCATGAGAGTGGTGTAGTGAAAATTACACTAAAAAAATATTAGTTATTTTATGTTTTAAAAGCCTCAGGACATTAAATTTTTTACTGTCAAAAATGAGCTGACCCACAATGATCAAACTATAAAATGCAGCCCCCTTTGTTCTTGCAACAATTAATAATTTGGATGTATTGAAGACTAAATCATTGAGCATCAAAATAAAAACTGCTTTCAAGATTTCAAAATTTTTGACTTAAAAAAACGCACTCAATGTAATCTGATAGTAAAATTGGTTAATTAAGTAAACTTGTATAAATAGTATATCCTAAACTAGATTATATATATAAAGCATTATTAGGATAATAGAAATCTGAAGTTTTTTTAAAAGTACTTTTGATAGGTAGCCTGTCCAAAACAATATAGGTCATAATAAGTTGTGTTTATGTGTGATTCTAATAAACACAGATTCTTATAAATATGATTAAATATTTATTTCATATATATACAATATTGCCAAATCTATATGACTGTTTAAATCTGTTGACATATATATATCTGCTAAACTGTATGCCTGATACATTACTTTGGTATAGCATTTAGTTGCTAAGCACTTATTATAAGGGACTTCAGATGCCCTTCTAGGTTTACCTAACATTGGCAGCTGCACTGTGACAGTCTGCCTCTTGTGATAATATGGTGACTCTTTCAACTGTACTGTGACAGCTTACCTCATGTCTACTTTAAGTTTTAACCAGTTACAGTTCTGATGTGAACTTGCCTCATTGTTTTAGTCATATAATGGGCAACAGACTTACTGCCATTGAGTTATGAGAGTAATTTATTGTTGTTTTACTTCATCTTCAACTAGACTGACTATTCACAGCCAGATCTGTTTCCCTAATAAAAGCAATTAGATTTGCTGAGCATCATCACCCATTGGCTTATTTCTATTTTTGGATATATCTCATCTATTTATATATCTATTGGCCACTGGTGAAAAATACTCAATCTGATCAAAATAAAATGAATATCTGGACTACACCATTAGTTGAAGGTAAAGTGAGATATAACATCATCTATCCTGACTAAAATTAGACCTGGAAACTGTAGTCATTCAGATGCTTTGGTGGATGCCTTCATCACTTCCTGACTTCATCATCACATCCGGTACATTAATCTGTAGATCTGGTGACTATTCACTGTTGGTTGGTGACTCTTTGCTGTTGGCTGGTGATGTATAATTCAATCTTAGCTGGTTTCTATGTCAGTGAGGTTTTAATTTGATCACAATTTTTGGAAGCCATTTGGTGATTCCTTTGAACATACAGTATAGGATTTGAGCATTTATCCACATTTTAGTACTTTTACTTTCATGTATTATCCTAGGGTCCCAATAAAGTTTATCAATCACATATGGTTAGACCCTATTAGATTTTTATAAGCTGGTTGATATTAGTCACTGTAAAGCCAAAGTCATTGCACCACTCATTGCCTAATAAATTTTCTATGCTTACCGACAGACACAAGAGGCAAATGAACTGTTTTTCAGATGCAAAAACTTGAACTCATTTGACCTAAGAGTGATATTTGAATGATTTGATACTCAATAATCATTCTCCTGCTAGGATGCAATTTATGATTGTTTTTTCAATTAATGATAGCCCATGTATTTTTTGACACAATGGATACTACAGACCTGTTATTCAGTTCCAGTGTCGTTGGTGTATCATTAATAGTAATTTTTTGTTTGAAAGCTGAATCAATATTTATCACATTATTTATTACAAGCATTGATTATATTTGATTTTGGATTGCTCTTGTTTTTTTGAAAAGAACTCTTTCATCCTTTTCTGACCGACAATCTACAAAATCTACATATTGTATCCTAATGTGGATATTCGGTGTGTGTATGTTTGCTTTGCATCTATAAAAAAGTTTTTGTTTTCTTTTTACCGATTTATTTTGGCAGTTTTTTCTATTGCCAGCTGGATACTTATATGACCCAGTTTTCTGAATGACAAATTTAATATTATTTGTCTAAATCGCATGTTGTTAAATTGGAAATAATAATTGAAAGTTTGCTAATCTTTCACATGCGCTAAGACAGCCAATCAGATTTTAAACAGCTGTCTTAAGAATGATCAGGCTTCGACACACAACAGAGATTTTGACAAGAAAAGGATGATACCAACCTTTTCTCAACTTAACTTTTTAAATATATAAGCCAGTCTTAAGCATCTTGGCCAGAAAGCTTGAATATATAAACATATACACTTATCATTCATTGTGTTATTAATTTAAGATATTACGGAGCAAAATCTTAGATTTATTAAACCGCAATTTTCTAGATGTTAATATAATTTATCAGCAATGTATGTAAATAATAATTGAAAGTTTGCTAATCTTTCACATGTACTAAGACAGCCAATCAGATTTTAAACAACTGTCTTAAGAATGATCAGGCTTCGACACACGACAGAGATTTTGACAAGAAAATGATGATACCAACCTTTTCTCAACTTAACTTTTTAAATATATAAGCCAGTCTTAAGCATCTTGGCCTGTAAGCTTGAATATATAAACATATACACTTATCATTCATTGTATATTTAAAAAGTTAAGTTGAGAAAAGGTTGGTATCATCCTTTTCTTGTCAAAATCTCTGTCGTGTGTCGAAGCCTGATCATTCTTAAGACAGCTGTTTAAAATCTGGTTGGCTGTCTTAGCGCATGTGAAAGATTAGCAAACTTTCAATTATTATTTCCAATTTGACAACATGCGATTTAGACAAATATTATTTATATACGTTGCTGATAAATTATATTAACATCTAGAAAATTGCGGTTTAGTAAATCTAAGATTTTGCTCCGTAATATCTTAAATTAATAACACAATGAATGATAAGTGTATATGTTTATATATTCAAGCTTTCAGGCCAAGATGCTTAAGACTGGCTTATATATTTAAAAAGTTAAGTCTTGTCAAAATCTCTGTCGTGTGTCGAAGCCTGATCATTCTTAAGACAGCTGTTTAAAATCTGATTGGCTGTCTTAGCGCATGTGAAAGATTAGCAAACTTTCAATTATTATTTCCAAATTTAATATTGTAATCCATTTTCTTTAATGGACTCATCTTTGTCACTGTCGATTCAGCTGATCAACTGACAGATGGTTGAATCAAACATGATATCATAGTCCATAGTATGATTGTAATAAACACAGACTCATATAAATACAAATGAATATTTATTTCATGTATAATTACAATATTTAAAAATCACTACAAGACTTTAATCCTGTTGGTGTATATATATACAGATTATATACTATAATGTTGATTATACCATATGTCTGATAAGTTGTCTTGGTAAGAGGGTTAGTTGCTGTGAAATTATTACTGTAAGGGACTAAAGGTGCCCTTATAGATTTATCTAATACTTCCAGCTATACTGTGACAGTTTGCCTTGTGCCAGTAACACTTCCAGATGTTCTGTAACAGCCTACCTTATATTTAGTTTATGTTGCAGCAGCTTCCAGGTCTAGTCTGAACTTCCTTTAACTATATAGTGAACAAAGTGTGTAATGCCGTTCAGATCTGACAGTAATTTGTTATTGTCTAATTTCACATAAAGTTATTTTATCAAGGCTACCAAGTATGTCAAAGTATACTATTTTTTATAATGCTTTATCTATCATGATAACATAAATTTTAAATTTAGAATTGAGATTTTGAATCAACTGTCTGATACTAATGTGATAAAATTCTTTTAACAAAATTAGTTTGGTTTTCGGCATAACAATGTCAGTTCTCCTAAAACAACTAGTTTGTATAATTGTAAAAATTGAGTAAGCATCCCTTAATATTTATATACTATTCTGTTTATAGTATTCATTTCTAAATTGCTTAACATTGTTTAAGGGATATAATAAGCAAGAAAATCTAATGACAAAGCTCTTAACATTGTTTAAGGGATATAATAAGCAAAAAAATCTAACGACAAAGCATTAATAGATAGAATTCCTTCATATCGCAAAGAGTTATAGTTTTGTAATGTACATTCACTGATCGATTTATATTTTTTTACAATTTAGGCAGGGTATCAAAGAAGTTAAATGAGCATGCAGAAAAATATGTATTTTATAATCTGTTGACAATGATGATATGGCAAAATTCTCTAATGATAGTAATAATATAATCTCACTTTGGAAGAATTTCATAAAACTCATATCAAGATTAAATCACCACTATCACATGATCAATCTTATACTTACAAGGCTGTTAAAACAGTAGCAACTCTTTTCATACAGTAGGGTCACTCAGGGCATGCCATGCTACAAAATTTGTGCATCAAAATCCCCTAGTGCCTACTCATCCAATATATCTAGATTAATTTCTAGCTTGTGGTCTTATTGAGTGAAAACCCTTGGTCTAAGAGCATTGCATCTAGATCTCTGGATTTAATGCAACCTTCCAGAAGTCCTCCTTTATATTTTTAGTTAACTGTAAAGCTGATTCCAAACTGAAAACATGCTAATGTTTTCAATCCAAACTATGGAGAAAGTTGCTACTGTTTTAACAGCTTGTGTAAGCATAAGAATTAGTGGTCATGTTATTTTTAGTTGTTTAACACCAATTCTGGTCAAAGGATGTTGGTGACTATGGTTATTAAAAAATAAATAAAAGAGATCAAAATGTATAGATGCTCAACTGGATTTAGATCTATAAGACTATACAAGTGAATGAGCTTGAATTGAAAACATTAGTGTTTTCAGTTTGGCATATAGCTTTATAGTTAACTAAAAAAGTAAAAGGTGCCTTGCAGTATTATCAGATCTAAGGCTCCTTACTGATGAACACTGCAAGCTACAAACTAGTCTGAGGATAATGGATGAGTAGGCACTAGATAGGGATTTTGATACACCAACACCTAGCATTTATTGATTAGTATGGCCTGCACTGGATGGTGCACTACTGTATAGAAAGAGTTACTACTGTTTTAATTAGCAAAATTATAAATTATCATCTTGTAAAACAATATGACATTATATATATATATATAACAATGTAAGCATAGTTTTGTCAAGGTGCAACATAATATTATCAATCCTTTTGTGAATAACTTGTCTTTAATAAACTAATAATTCCAAATTAAATAGAAGCTAGTGAATAAAAACTTTGTGAAATAGTTGATTAATGAATATATATTTTTATAATAATAGAATAGTTGCTTATATAATTATGAATGTTCATTACAAGGATTGAGTGATTTCATGCCATTTGCACTATGAAGCAGAAAATGTCAAATAAACTTGTAGACATTGAGAATAAGCTTAACTAAATGTTTGACTGATTAAACTTGTAAAAAGTTTTGAAGAAATAGAATATAAAATTGAAGAATAATAAAAAATGAGAAGATTCTGAGTAACCATTAAACAAAAGTTATAGAACAGACTATATGTAGGTGTTAATTAGCGATAGAAGTAGTGGTAAAAAATTAAAGTACGAATGCCTGAACATGCATTTAATAAGAGGATAATTATTCTGTAATTAGATATGTAGATGTTTTGTGTGAAGTTTCATGCAGACCAGAAAATGGATAGCTGAAATGTAGATTTTGGAAGAAGATAAAAAAATAATTAGTAAGATAAGATTAGTAATGATGAAAAAAAAAAAAGATTCTTCTTTAAAGAAATCAATAAAGGAAAAGGAATTCAGTTGGTTAATATAAAATTAGAGGCAGATGAATAATCAGTTATAATAAAAGGACCAGTAAAGCATAAGAAAAAAAGAGACAAGAAGAAAAAAGTTAATCAACTATCTTAAGAATAAAAATAGTTATAAGGTTTTGAGAGTTCAAACAAAAAATGAAAAAGTTTCGGAAAAGATGATTGTGTTTGCATGTATCAGATTTGAGATAATCACTAATAATTATGATATATCCTAATGAATAAAATCATAAATAATTACATTTTTATTGAAATTTGTCAAAAAGATTCATTACTTATAATAATGAGGACAAGATACTGATTTACTGCTAGCATTTCATCAATCTGCATAATTTGCTTTAATTAGTTCAAATTCAGCTGTTTGGCCAAGTAAAAGCAAAGTTGATTCAAAGAAAAATAAAAGTAAAAAATAAATTTTCTTCAGCTTTCACAAATAAATACTTGGGGCAATCTTCAGATTCTCAAATTACCATTTAAATAAACTTGCAACAAAACTAACCTGGGACAATAGTTGCAAGTTTATTTAAATGATTTTTTGGTGACAAGATGGTCTTATGCCAAATAATTCATTGGAAATCTGATAAAATTGGCCCATGCTTTTATTTGAGAAAAATGAAGAAAATTTATTTTTAGTTTTTAGTGCATTTATGTGAACAAAAATATTTTTTTTAATCAAGCATAGGTAGCCTAGTGGTTAACAAAGCTGCCTTACAAGCAGCTGGCCTGGGTTCGCTTTTCGGTCAACGCATTTGACATATGAAAAAAAAAATGTTTTTTTTTTTTAAAATTTCGTAATATTTTTATTTTCTACTTTTTAGTTTTATAAAAAAGTTTATATATAATTTAATACCATTAGATAATAGTATCATAAAGAATACTAAAAAAAATTGAAAATTTTAATTTTTCATAATAAATAAAGTTTTTCAAAAATTGTTTACAGACTCTAAAAAAATGTTTTGTCATCTGAATACATTTGTACACTAGATCAAAAATTGGAAAGTAGATGAAAATTGAGTTACAAGATTTCACAGATGGATAAAATGAGTAAATTAAATAAAATCATATAACAACTATCATAATTATATGAGTAAGAGCAGAATTGCAAAGATACTAATTAGTAAATAATTATGAAAATCCACATATCTAGATAATCATCATTTTCCCCTTACATTTATATTAATTATTTTTGCATATGTATATACATATGTTAACGCATTCAGCTTTATGATATAAAGAAAGAAACCACTTTGTTGTACATATGTACATATAATTAAAAACCAGTCAACACTTAGACAATCCCAATATCAATAACAATCAATAATTTCTAACTGTTGTCATGGTAACCTCCTTTTAACAATATGTGCATATGTAGGCAAAATAAATAAGATTCAGTGGTATATAATATTTAACTAAATAATTATTTAGAGGAAAGAAAACTTTTTTTGAAAATTAGTCCATTGGAGGTAAGAAAACAAACAGTATCAGAAAGAGAATGTGACTGATACCAAGTATAAAAATATTGAATACTTAAAACTGGTAAGTTTATAGATTAACATTGGAGAAATTATTTAATAAGTAGTTAAAGCCTTGAGAAAGGAAAAAAACTGTTTATGTAAATTTTATCCATTAAGCCACATACATCATTGGCTTGCTAGATGATGATTACAAAAAATAATTTGAATAATAAATGTTTTATACTTTAGTCTGATTTTGGTAATGAGTATTAATAATATTTAAAATTTCAATAACTACTTTAGCTTTAGAAGAATAAATAAAAGCTCAATTTATTAAAAAAAATCAATTTTAATTAATCTCTAAAATATTTATGAAGTATATTAAGAATTATTTAAATTTAAAAATGTTCGCATTTAATAATAACAACTCTTATGATATTTATTATCTATTAATTGAATTTCCATATGCTTTAAATAACTATCATCTGTTTCAATTGTTTTTGAAATAGTTCTGGCATCATACAGTGTATATTTATACTCCAAAAAGTTTCATTATGTTAGTTATAGATAAAGTAATTTATTTTTGTTCAAGTGATAAAGATTATCCAATTGCAGTAGAAAAGGTGCAATGATCCTGTTAATAAAAAATTTGACTTGTATTTAATAGTGATACTTTTTTCACTTCTACATCGTATTGTTATTGTCTAAAATTAATTGTTAAATGTCTTTAAAAAAATTCAAACTTTAAATTGTTTCGAAGGAAATTTATTCAGGGAAAAAAACTAAAGCTAAACATACTTAGTTATATAAGATGAATAATTGAGATTACATTGTATATAGCAAAAAAAATTTACAGTACTTAATTAAAGAACCAGAATGATTTGGAGACAAGGATGAAAGTAAGTGATAAACATAATTCATTACAGGTTGGGACCAAAATACATATATATCTGGTGAAGAGATTTTTTTCTCTCATTTTAATTATTCAAATTCTATTGTTACTACTATAGAGAGATATGCACATTGTACATTCTAGTGCATAAAATATATCATAGAGGCAAAACTCTCTACACAGTAACGCCACTCAGTGCAAGCCAGAGTAGTCAATGCATTCAGGAAGGTTTGTGCAAAAAATCTCTATCTAGTGCCTACTCATCGAATATCCCTAGATTAGTGTCTGGCTTGTGGTTAAAATCTAGGTGAAGTGCTCTCAGATCCAAGGCTCCTCACTGATGAAAGCCACAAGTTAGAAACTAGTCGGGGGATAATGGATGAGTAGGCAATAGATAGGGATTATATGTATAAACCTTTCTGCATCCATTGATTACTCTGGCTTGCACTGTATGGAGTTTTGCCTCTGTGAAAAACAGTTTGTGTAAGTATAAAGAATGTATGATCATGTGATGTTTGATGGTATAATGCATAACATATAACCATCAAAACATCACATGTATGGAAAGATTGATACTCTTATTATGCATAAAATATAAAGTAGTAGTATGGATTTCTGCAAAGTTTATACTTGCCAGGTTAAAATACAATGGAATGTTCCAATTTCTTTTTCAGGTATTTCTGGCAGTGGCAGTACTAACTTGGGAATCAAACCTGGAAACTTTAAATTTGTGAACTCTGAATTTAAGATGATATTCTGATCAACTAGTCCATTCTCTAAGAGTTAGTATACATTTTATATACTTCTCTATGAGCTAATCTTGATTTCTCCATTTTTTCCTTAAGGGGGAAATTAATGAGTGGTTTCCAAACATGAAATATCACCTGAGGTTGACTTATGATGATATTTGCTAATATTATGTGAATAACTTTTTTAAATTTTCTTCTTTTTAATTTTCCCATTATCTAATCTTTTAGTCTCTTCCCACTGAAACATATGTTCATTGATCAATACATAACTTGCTAATTTAGATACATCTGTTTTTTTCCTCTTTATTTATTACTTTATGCTCTTTTAATCAATTTTCAAAAGGTTGATTGGGTTCACTGCTACTTTCATATAATATGTCATAGATACAATTTCTGATTTTCAGCAGTTCCACTTTGGGTTATGTACAGATTAGGATTCATTGTAATGCATTACAGCTTAGCTAAGTTGCTCTAATATTATACTGATTGCAGATTTACTTTAGTTTGTCTGCTATCCCTGATGTACAGTATTTGTAATTGCTTTTTTCTTTTGTTGTATGATAGCTGATGGATAATCAATCTTTTTGCGAGTTTATTCTATGTAAGACTTTTGCTGTGTTCTACAGTGATAGTATAACTTCAACTTTTGTGTGTCAGTCATTATTGGATGCATATGCTAAGTATTCTCCTGTAAGTATACTTTACTGTAGACTGTAATTTTAATTTTAGCATGAGGTAGTCTTATAATAAAAGTATTTAAAAATCTAATTTTTGTTTTTGTTCTTGGTCCAGAATGTTTGTGATAGTTTTTTACCATTTGACTATACCAGTGATATAACGAAATCACAATAACAAATACAATTTATAGATATGTGTTGCTAATCAGGTGTGACAAAGTATAAATCTTATTCTATCTCCACTTAAAATCTCGCTTCACTAAGTCAATATGTCTGTTATATAGTGAAGCATTACTACCAACATTCTAGTCTGACATTAATAAAACATACCCTTCCATTAAATTTACAATAGAATGAGGAAAAATTTTAAACATATATATCCTATCATGACAGCAATACAAAAACTGAAGTCATATTATCAAAATAAAACAGAGATAACAAAGTTAGTTCAGAAACCTAATAATTTGGAAAAATTGTACATAAAATAAATTCTCGTGATGAATGATTATCCACCAGTTATCATTAATAAACCCTTAAATTGACTTCAAAAAGAAAGATCAAAATAAAAAATAATTATAGGTATTGTAGTGTATCCATATCAGGGATAACAGATAAATTAAAAAAAATTTGCATTCAATGTAATATCAGAACAGCTACCCAAAATCATAGTACACTATGAGGAATCCTAACATTTATAAAATCCAAACTGGAAATGCTAAAAAATAAAAATTGCATTTACATGTGAATGTGGAAGGACGTATATTGGTCAAACCTGCCAACTCATTGAAAAACAAAAAAAAACCCCACAAATTTGTTGGGATAAAACAGATATATCTAAGCAGACCATGTATGGACAGTGAACATACTCCATTGAGAAAAGACAGGATGAACAGAGAGAAAAAATTTAAAAAGCTGCTAGTATGATAATTGCCAATAACCCTATAAGTCAATCTAGCATGATAATTCATAATATTAGGAAACCACTCATTAATCCTGCCCTTAAAAAAATTATGAGGATCCTTATAATTAAGTAAATAAAATTTCTACTGGCTGTTGTCTTTGATAGAATTGCTTATTTGATTAAAATACACCTTAAATACAGAATTTCACAAATTTAAAGATCTAAGTCAATTTCTATGCTAGTAGTATCACTGGTCAGATCAACATCATCTAAAAAAGGGAAGAGAATAATAACAATCAAAACCTTGCATCTTATATTAACTTGTGTATTATTACTAATAGTTGAATGGATTTGAAAATTTAAGCAATGTAAAATTTTTCTAAAGACATTTAACAATTAATATCACATCATGAAGTAGTCCAATACATAGTTATAAGTAAAATGCTATCATAATAAATGCTTAACAGATTCTCCTAGCTGATATTTACATGATTAAATTAGAAAGTGGATTTTAGGTTGACTTAACTATATATATATATATATATTTATCTACAGAAGTAAAAATTGTGATTGAAATAATTTATATAATGATTTAAAATACTGGAACGATTTCTGTATTGATGTTGAGATGAATTATAAAGTGAAATTATAGTTCAGAAAGGCAAGTTCCTTATAACTGAAATCACTCAATATATTACTGAAGAAGAGCCAAGGATATTATTTCTGTAGTTATATAGATTAAATAATGTCCAGTTGTAGATATCACTATCCAAGAAAAAAAATTGAATCAGAATGGTCAACATTGGAATTTGGATTGCTAGTAGATCAGAATCTAAGTACAATATTGCTCCAAGCCTTAGATGACTATGAAAATTATCCACCTCTATGTATTAAAAAGCTATTTAATAATTCATTCATTTTTCTGTGAAAAGAATAATTGAAATTTGACTAAATGAAGAAACTATTAGAAGTGGCAGAAGGAGAGAAAAGATTGTCCATATATGTTTATATCAAAATAGATTGGTCTATCATGGCATCTTACATTAATAGCTGCCTGCTTAATGAAGATTTAGTATAATAGTGCTGCTTTTACTTTTCAGCTAAATCAGAAAATTACTTTGAGCATCATTTGCTTAAAGAATTTCTCTGTTTATGTTCTTATGTATTTTTGACAATTTCCCAAACTTTATAAAATTATATTTTGTGTATTACATATATAATCTACACAATATACATTTAAAAATTTATATTTATAGGCATTGGAAAAAATATGCTAAATTTGAGTAGCATATCATACAAATTCAGAACAGCAGCATATAACATTTAGAGAGTTATGTTTGGCTTGGCTCAATTAATAAATCTTATTTCAAAATGCAAATCCATTAGCATATTTTCCAAATGATGAAATAATATATTTGAAAAGAGAGCATGAATAAAAAGAAATGAATGGTTAATATGAACGCATAATAGAACCCTAGATATATTTGATCTTTAATAATCAAGAGCAGAGTTAAAAGAATATAATAATTTGTAATCTACTAAAAATTATAACCAATTATTTATGTATTTATTAAAGATAGTTGTTGTAAATAATCAATTACTAAAAATATGGTACTGGTAAGAGATCATATGCAGAAAGCATATGTTTATTGATAAAAAAATATGACATTTTATTTTAATATTAAATCAAAAGAAATAAATTTTAAATATCTTTTAAAATACATGTATAAATATAGTTTACGTTATAATGTCTTAGGAATATATATATATAAATAAAAGGGAAATTAAAATAATTTATCAAACTTACCATTGGCTGCAGTTACACCAAAAGAATTTCGTAATGTCTCCATTTTTCCTATTTTCATCCATTGATTTAATTTAGGGTCATATTGTTCAATGGAGTTTCCAATTTCAGAACCTATCCAACCTCCCAAAATGTAAATGTAATCATCTAAGGTACAATATCCAAAACCACATCGTGGAACAGTTAAATCAGCAATCTGTAACCATGAGTTTTTTGAAGGATCATACATTTCTGCACTATCAAATATCAATGAATCACTTTCACCCCCAAAAGCATATATTAATCCATTTAATACTACAACTCCATGATTACTGCGAGCAAACCTCATTTGAGGTAATCCTCTCCAAAATTGTTTAAAACTATCAAATCTTTCTACAACGGCTAATGTTTGGGTATCACTCCAACGCCCTCCACTTTGACGAATATATCCTCCTATAACATACAAAAATTTTAAAGCACATTTCCGAGGTTCAGAGTTCACATATAAATTTTTCCATATTTTATAATCATAGTTTCTTTTGCCAATACTAAAATCTTGTAAATGTTTTTTTAAAACTATTCTTAAACTGAAGTCAGAACATTCATCTGCATAAATGTACAGCTTTTTCATACTAATGAGAGGTATCCTAATAGTTGAAATTATATCAAAAAAATGACGACGACGCTGAGGGGCATCATGAAGAATCCATTTCATAGCAGCTTTAAAAACCTGAAACTCATTTTCTATTCTAAGATTTTCACTTAGTAAAATGTTGATTAAAATATCTTTTTTTAGTTCACAGAATTCTTCTTCTTGTATAACTTCCAAAAAATGACTGTAAATGTAAGTTTCTGAAGAATCCTTGAGTTCTACACATGCATGAGTATCAGCAAAGCAATATATTCCTAGAATATTATATATAAAGATTGATAAATATATATATATGTTGTAAAGGGTAGCTTACAATGCCACATTCCTAAAAAGATCAAGCATATTTATTGAACCCAATCTATTTTGAATTTATATTAATAGTGGGAAGATTATTATTTGTTATTATTATTACCTATATACATATAATACACAATAAATTATTATATTTATAAAATAAAATACGATCAGTATTTTACAAAGTAATATTGTATATATATAAAACTATTTGATTAAATAAACTGTAATGTATATATTTTTTTTAAATTTAAAATTGAATATTAATTTATAGTTAAATGAATTTGGGATGACCTGAAGTTAATTAGGTGGGTACATATGTGTGAAAATAAAACTGATTTTATTATTATTATTATTATTTTTATTTACAATAAATCTAAATGTATTTAAACAATAGGCAGTTAAAGATATCTCGTTCCTGGAAATCTACGCAGCAGCGTGAAATGTATAAAAACAAAAGACAGTTTACAAATCGTTCTTCTTATTGTTATAGCACCTGTAACAAAGGACAGCAATTAAAAATAAAATTTAGAATGCTAAAATGGAGTTTTACTTTTTCTTTTAGTTAAATTATAAACATTTTAAAAGTCAAATGCTGTAACTAAAAGTTTATCAAATTCAAAGGAAAGAAAGTGAAATAAGAAGTAAGAATAACTGATTAATTCTTAAATAATTAAATCGTGTTTTAATAGTTGTTGGAGTAAATTTGAACATTTTAAATCTTTTCAAAAAGAATAATGAGAATTAAGTCTGTTGAAAATTGGAAAAGAAAAAAATAATGAAATAATTTTCTTAATATATATGTAAGTGCTTCAATACTATTCAATAAAAATATATGATTATAAATAATTAAATTGTACTTTAATATGAAAATGGGCTAGAGCAAAACATGCTATTGTGTGTCATGGTATTTCCTGCCAGCTGCATTATATCTATATATATATATTTCTACTTTCTTGTAAACACACAAGAAGATGCCTACAGTCAAAAGTAAACAAGGATTGGAATACTTTATGGTGAATCAAATGAGGATCAAGATGTTTACCATTAAACACAACTACAGGAGACACCATTGTACCTATCTATCCTTGCTAAGGAAAATGATTTACTAAGTGAAACTGCTTTGAAGAACAACTTGCCTAACTATCAGCTACTACTACTTTTATTATGATGATTTTTATGAACTTTGTTCCAATTACAATTTTTAATCAAAGAATCAATATTGTAAATTTTTGTTTATTTATTTTTTTTTTATTCATACTATCTGTTGTATTTTCACACTCTGATGCTGAAGCCTCATTTTTCAGAATTAGCAAAGAAGAAAAGGGGGGATTATTCATTTTGATATTTTTTATATTTTCATTATAAATAAAATTTAGGTAATACCACCTGCTTCACATCAGGTTATCCACATAAATATTGAGGTAAGATTCTCTAAATTTATATATAGGTTAAATTACAACACTTATACAGAATACATATTATATGTTTTATTTTGTGATTAACCGTGTACGTATATTTTCCAGTATGTTTGACTAATCAACTGGTATCTGTCTCTATCATATATATAAATTGGGGAAACTTGTTAAATAGATTAACATTTGTAAATATATAATTTAGCTAGCCAGCATCTCAATTATATTAAATAACTAAAGTTGATTTTTCTATATAATTATGATTTGTAGAGAATGAGTGACATAGGTGGATTTCTACCATGGGGTATAAGGGTTGGATTTAGAGGATAATTAATTAGTAAGATGGTAGAGGTTCACTTGTGACACATGTACATATGATGATTATTATATTTTTTTATATTTTTTTTTTATCATTACTATTGTTGTTATACTTGATATTTATTATTGTTAATAAATGTTTGAGAGTTTGTATTATTCCGGTCTCTGGTTTATTGAGTTGTCCTGACATTCCACAGTTTATAAATAATTATACATGCATACACATCTATTTTTCTTATTATATAAAAGCTTGAAAATAAAACAAATATAATAAATGCTAGTTATAACCTATATATAGGTGCAGGAGTTGCTGTGTATATCTGTTCATACCTGCTAAAGGAGTTAAAAGCAATATTCTCTCTGGGCTTGAATATTAGGGCATAACGGAATTAAAAAAGTGGGAAAGTGGATGAACTAACCTAAATTGCATTTAATATTATTAAATAAGGATAGAGTTAGTCAATTAAAGGGTATGCAATCATTGGTTAAGCATTTCATCGGGTTCTCATTAGCACTTTATCAGATGACCCACAGTCTGAACATAGTTGGATGCAACTTTTTTCCCTTCTAAGCCTGGTAGGTCTCTGCAGATTGTTTCATTAGGGGTAATAAATTAGAGCATATTAACTTATCCCTACACCATATTGCTACATCTGCATAGTAGTACAGTCTGCAAGTTAGTTGACTATCCATTACATCTGGTGTTTGCAGTGTTTGGGATTAGTTGTAATCGTCCCGTCCGTTATATTTGGCACCAGCAACGTTTGGTGCTCGATAGATAGGTGTATCATCACATAAATACTTTGAGTAAGTTGGTCATACATTGTGATCGAACCAGCTGATTGTTGAATCTGATAGATATATCCAAGTCCGTTATATCTGGCGACCAACGTGGATGCATGATGTGTAGTGGTACTACACACCGCTAAAGATCGAATTAGCAACTAACGTGACTAGTATGATAGGTATTAGGGGGTGTATGATGATAATCATTCCGTCCATTATAATATATATATATATAAAGGTTCCTAAAATCATGTTTGAATTTATTTCATGAAATAATAAAGCAAAATAATATATAGTCTTTTAATTACTAAATTAATTAATTTATATATATTGCAATGAAACATCTTCATTTACAATTAAAAGTATCACTTAAAATATACATTTATACTGATATGTTTTCTTAGCATGCCTTATTGTTCTTAAAAACATCAATATATATGTATATACATAAAGGTCTTCATGATATAATGGTCAATGCATCTATCTGACAGTTCAGAAGTTCATATCAGGCCAAATGCAACTTGAACATTTTTTGTATTCTAATCAAGTTGAGCACTTTTCTCTCATCTGACCATCTAATAGTGGGTGATAAATAAATATCTGAAAATTATTAGTTAGAGCAGGAGTTAGCAACCTGCAGGTTGCATGTGGCTTTTTGATACCAAATTTATGGCTCTTTTTATCATGACAAACACATTTTTAGTTGTACAATAATTAGTAAATATTTTCGTAACTCCATGATGCTTCTTAGATTTAGCCCAATTATAAAATAATAAATATTTTGTATGATAGAAACCAAATAATAAAAATTTATGAATAAATTTAACTGTAAAAATATTTTATATTTTTATTTAAGATACTTTCAATTGTCATTATTGTAAATATAAACTGATTCTATTACTAAAACAAATATTCAAATACAACAATTATTCTCTGGTAGCTTTTTTGGTTGGTATATTTAAATAAAATGGCTCATCTTAGAAGGTTGCTGATCCCTGAATTAGATCATAAAGCAAGATCATTTGATTTTAAATCATAAATGGTGACACCTTCCCATCATTGTTATTCTATGTGCAGTTGAAAAAAAAAACATTTGCACTGCAATTTCCTTAAAAATAAAAAAAAATTATAATAGTTTTCTGGCATATTAATATAATTTCATACTTATCAGAACAATTTCTTGTTACGATAAATAAAAAGATTTGTAATAATTTTTTAAAAAATAATTAAAGTTTAGTTAAAGATGCAAAATAAAATCCATAAAAGGAAGAATTTTTTGCATTTAAATCATAGAAAATTTATTATTAAGAATATTAAAAGCAAATTTTAAAATAGTTTATTTTAGTATTTTATTTTTTTGTGGCTAGCTAACTTAGTTATAATTCTTTTTGTAAAGAAATCTTAAAAATTAATCTATAAGGATGTTATTAGAAATCATGTAATGCCTGCTAAATAAAAATATATAGATATGGGAAAATAATTAAATTACAAAAAAAATTCACTACAATAAAATAATTCCAAACTATATTTCCTACTTAAAGTATTCAAATTATTATTTTTATTTTTAATAAGTTAATTTAATCTTATACATTAATATGAACTTATAAAATTGTAACAAATAAGCATATATTTTATTATTCTTGATTCAATATATATATTCATTTAATCTGTAGAGCAAATTATCAATTCAAATTGTATTAACATTATCTACTTTATATGTGATATTTTCATCAATGCAGAATTATAATATATGAATATAATTATAAAAAAAAGCATTTCACTAAACAGATAACAGCTGAAGTCTGTATGTTCTCAGATTAATCTGACATTTTGTGTCTATTCAAGTACCCAATTGATTTTATAATATCAAAAATTTTAAAAAAAGAAACAAAGTCAAATTGTCAGGAAGTTATAACTTACACATATTTCTATTATTCATTAATATTGGACATTCATGAATAAAATTTTCGACTAATGCAAATAATTGAAATAAATTCACATAAAAGTTTTAAACATTTATTGAAGCTATTTAAACAATAAATTCATGCAATAACTAATTAAATTCATTGACTACTAGAAACTTTTGAAATTACAAGCATTAATTTATCATCTAGTAACAAGACACTAGGCAAAAAGAATGTTGTGATTCTTTCTTGAAAATATCTCTCCTCATAAAAGTACTTGTCTATTACCAGCAGCTTCCTGCTCTAATCTTAAGCATACCTAACTGTTTCAATAATGTATCCACAAGTCTGTAATTCCAGACTAGTTAACTATTGTTTTGTAAGTGAACTAGTAATAATAACTGCAAACAGAAAATAGTAATTCATAAATAAATAACTATTCTCAAACGGATTCACCATTTACAGTCAATAAGGTAAACAATATCAATTTCACTGACCAGATTATTTGATTAGTTTATTTTTATCGTTGGCTGTTTATATTGATTTCTAAATCCTATTTTAGAAGGTGGTGGATGCAACAAGTTTACCTTCTTGTTTCTCCATCATTATTTGCTCTGATTTAATCCATGGCATTATATCTCTATAGTAGTGCTATAATTAATCTCTGTGCCTATGGTAGTGTTGTCCACCCATTATTTGCTAGACCTATTTGATAGTATCACTGAACATATGGCATAGTCTTCAGGAGTTTATTACCATCTTAACAGTTTCATTTTTGCATTTTCCATTTTACTACACTGATCAAGACTGAAACATGATTAATTTTATTTTACAATATTAGGATAGTACAATCTTGAAATTAATGTCAATGTCTAAGATGGGCCATGAGATATAGCTTAGTCATGATTTTCATTCTTCTTATCCCCAAATAATAGCTGTATAATTTGCTTACCACTTGAGAGTAATACCCAAGAGGAATCATTACTATTTATTCTCAGCCAATACATCTATTTTTTAGCTATAGACTGGATGCATTTCTTTTGATCTTTTATTTGGCTAACTTGTATGAAATTGTCAGTGGTCCAATACACAACAAAGTTCATGTTTGGCTGAGCCTTTTATTTATAAATCTATCACTTTAATAGACTGCTGATTGATTGAATTTATATTTTTTGCTTTATGTGTGAAGAAATAATTCTAGATTTAATCCAGTTTGCGGCATGTTTGGGTAATCTTTTCTTAAATTTATTAGATTTTTTTTGTGGACAGAATAAAAAATAAATATAATATTTTTCTCAAGTATTTTAAGCTTTAATTTTGCTAATATATCTTATTGCTATTGTTGCAGTAGATGATTATTTTTGTTATTTATAACAGCCTAAGTATTTTTTGATATGGTGGCCTGCAAGTCTGGAATCTAGCTCTAATAATATTAGCATGTTATTAATAGAGATTCAAGACTTGGTTCTTGAGTGTAGGCTGCATCTAGATTACATTGTTTATAAGGACCTTAATTAGATCTAGCATTATCCATGAATGTTTTGAGAATGGATTCTCCAAGTCTTTTCTGATCATCTTGCTATTTCTTCTATGCATCAAGCTCAATAATAAAATCTGCAATATGTAAATCTGCATGGACATTAAGTGTGAGGGCACTGCTTTTTATTCCATATTTAGCAAGCTTTTGTGGAATTGTAGATAGATCATTTAAGCAAATTTTAAAGGCATTTTTAGCTGGACCTGGCTGATCAACTTAATACTGGAACCAGCTTTCTTTAATGGAATTACCTGATAATTAACTGTGGATTTTGATAAGGATTCCTGGGAGATTGCAAAATTTAAGAATGGCTCGATTCTTCATCCAGTATATACAATCAAAGCATTAGATGAATCTCTTAGTTTTACATTTAACTTCTGCATTATGTCTTAATATTTTAAAACATTCTAAAACTTGATTCAAACACAATTGCTTGTCAAAATATGTAAGTCAGTAATTAATCATTTTTAGTACCTCAACCATAACACGATTTTGATCTTTTGGCAAAAGAATAGTATGTGCTTATAAAGATGACTCACAAATAGAAAGTAATATAGAGTCCAAATGCACACGATAAAATAGCAATATCATATCAATATAATACTTGTTAATCACATTTTGTGGTTTAAAATAAACTGTGATAAAAGAGGCAAAGGATTTCAGTTTCAAATGTATATATATATGCTTCATGTCTGTAATTTAAAAATTAGAAGTTTATTTTAAAAGTAAAGATTTTCAACAATTTTAATAAAAAAAAAAAAAATTATATATACAATTTATATACACAGATAAATGTATATGATTAATTATAAGTTTATTTTAAAAAGGTATTTTATAATTATAAAGTGGAAATGGTATTATCTTAACAAATGTAATTAAAATTCGGTAGTTTGGGATTTTATGAGCTATGACGTATTACACTTAGCATGTTTTTTGCCGGTAAGATTTCATCGAAGATTAGATATATGTTGTCATGGCAACTAAGACACTGGCATGACTAATCTATGGAAACATTTTTTATCGTACTGATCCGCGTGGTGACCCGCGAGATTTAAGTCGAGAGAGTATGTCAAATTTTTTCATTCTGTCTTTTGTAAGTACGCCGTTCATGGAGTCAGTACATACATTTTTTTTGTGCTTTTTTAGACTTTTGTGTTGAGATTTTTTTGATGTAAGTTGCTTATTGTACTAATGTTTAGTTTTGCTTTAAATTATTTTTTAAGTTAATGTCTTATATATATATTAGACATGTTCTTTTTAGTATTCTTGCTATGCCTACCGGATTTTGTACTACTATTTTGGCTATTTTTATCGGTTGACCTCTAGTATTATTATTGCTATTAGATGTCCTCTTTTGTATTATTGCTATTAGATGTCCTCTTTCGTATTATTATTGCTATTAGATGGCTTCTTTCGTATTATTCTTGCTATTAGATGTCCTCTTTCGTATTATTTTTGCTATTAGGTGTCTTCTTTCGTATTATTTTTGCTATTAAATGTCCTCTTTCGTATTATTTTTGCTATTAGATGTCCTCTTTCGTATTATTCTTGCTATTAGATGTCCTCTTTCGTAGTATTCTTGCTATTAGATGTCCTCTTTCGTATTATTCTTGCTGTTAGGTGTTCTCTTTCGTATTATTCTTGCTATTAGGTGTTCTCTTTCGTATTATTTTTGCTATTAGATGTTCTCTTTCGTATTATTTTTGCTATTAGATGTCCTCTTTTGTATTATTTTTGCTATTAGGTGTCTTCTTTCGTATTATTCTTGCTATTAGATGTCCTCTTTCGTATTATTCTTGCTATTAGATGTCCTCTTTCGTATTATTCTTGCTGTTAGGTGTTCTCTTTCGTATTATTCTTGCTATTAGGTGTTCTCTTTCGTATTATTTTTGCTATTAGGTGTTCTCTTTCGTATTATTCTTGCTATTAGATGTCCTCTTTCGTATTATTCTTGCTATTAGGTGTCCTCTTTCGTATTATTCTTGCTATTAGATGTCCTCTTTCGTATTATTCTTGCTACCAGATGTCCTCTTTCGTATTATTCTTGCTACCAGATGTCCTCTTTCATATTATTCTTGCTATTACATTTTATTGTTATTACATTTGATTATATTAATTTTTATATTTTTTTTGTTTGCAGAAACAACAAAAATGGCTTGCTTTTTTATTGCTGTGACGTATTACCATGAAGACTTGCTACTCTAATCTTTCGATCTTTAACATAATGTCTCCACATGATTTCTGAACACATTTTATCGATTGACATTGTCTGGAAATCACTAGGAGACGTTATCTTAAAGATCGGAAGATTAGAGTAGTACGTCTTTGTGGTAATACGTCATAGCAAGAAAAATCCTAAAGTACCCAAATTATTATCTGTTAATTACAAAAACCCAAAGTATTAATCTCAACACGCTAAAAAAAAATAGTATGGAAAAGCACAAAATGGACGCAAATCTTAAATGTAAAAAATATTATAGTATGGAAAAGCCCAAAATAAACGTAAAATATGTGGTAAAATTGGAAAAAAATATTATAGTATTAATCTAAAAATGCTCAAAAATAAAAAGAAATACAGCTACTCCAAATTATTATCTGTTAATTACAAAAACACAAAGTATTAATCTCAACACGCTAAAAAAAAATAGTATGGAAAAGCACAAAATGGACGCAAATCTTAAATGTAAAAAATATTACAGTATGGAAAAGCCCAAAATGGACGTAAAATTGGAAAAGCCCAAAATAAACGTAAAATTGGAAAAAAATATTATAGTATTAATCTAAAAATGCTCGAAAATAAAAAATACAAAAAAATACAGCCACTCCAAATTATTATCTATTAATTACAAAAACACAAAGTAAAAAATTGGTAAAATATGTAAAATTTGAAAAAAATATTATAGGAGAAAATAGTATGGAAAAGCATAAAATATTAGAGTAAAATATTGTAGTATTAATCAAATAATACAACTTTAAACAACTTACATCAAAAAAATCTCTGGAAAATCTCAACACAAAAGTCTAAAAAAGCACAAAAAAAAAGTATGTACTGACTCCATGAATGGCGTACTTACAAAAGACAGAATGAAAAAATTTGACATACTCTCTCGACTTAAATCTCGCGGGTCACCACGCGGATCAGTACGATAAAAAATAACGTTTCCATAGATTAGTCATGCCATGACAACATATATCTAATCTTCGATGAAATCTTACCGGCAAAAAACATGCTAAGTGAAATACGTCATAGCTCATAAAATCCCAAACTACCATAATTTGGAGTAGCTGTATTTCTTTGTATTTTTTATTTTTGAACATTTTTAGATTAATACTATAATTTTTTTTTTTTAATTTTATATATTTTACATCTGTTTTGGGCTTTTCCATACTATAATATTTTTTACATTTAAGATTTGCATCCATTTTGTGCTTTTCCATACTATTTTTTTTAGCGTGTTGAGATTAATACTTTGGGTTTTTGTAATTAACAGATAATAATTTGGAGTAGCTGTATTTCTTTGTATTTTTTATTTTTGAGCATTTTTAGATTAATACTATAATATTTTTTTTTAATTTTATATATTTTACGTCGGTTTTGGGCTTTTCCATACTATAATATTTTTTACATTTAAGATTTGCGTCCATTTTGTGTTTTTCCATACTATTTTTTTTTAGCGTGTTGTGATTAATACTTTGTGTTTTTGTAATTAACAGATAATAATTTGGAGTAGCTGTATTTCTTTGTATTTTTTATTTTTGAACATTTTTAGATTAATACTATAATATTTTTTGAATTTATAGATTTTACGTCCGTTTGTGCTTCTACATAATATTAGTTTGTCTTATATATATATTTGACAGTACCTATTTAACATTTTTTAGTTTAAATCCATTTTTAACTTAATGTCTTATATATATATATGTTTGACAGTACCTATTATAATATTTTTTTGGTTTTTTAGAGAAATTTTTTTTGTTTTTGTACTAATTTTTGCAGTTTTGCTTTAAAACAATTTTTAAGTTAGTCATATATATATTTGACAGTACTTATTTAACATTTTTTGGTTTTTCAGAGAAATTATTTTTGTTTTTGTACTAATTTTTGCAGTTTTGCTTTAAATCAATTTTTAAGTTACTGTCTTATATATATATATTTGACAGTACCTATTTAACATTTTTTAGTTTAAATCCATTTTTAACTTAATATCTTATATATTTGACAGTACCTATTTAACATTTTTTGGTTTAAATCAATTTTTAAGTTAATGTCTTATATATATGTTTGACAGTACCTAGAGAAATTATTTTTGTTTTTGTACTAATTTTTGCAGTTTTGCTTTAAATCGATTTTTAAGTTAGTCATATATATATATTTGACAGTACCTATTTAACATTTTTAAGTTTAAATCCATTTTTAACTTAATGTCTTATATATTTGACAGTACCTATTTAACATTTTTTGGTTTAAATCAATTTTTAAGTTAATGTCTTATATATATATTTTTGGTTTTTTAGAGAAATTATTTTTGTTTTTGTACTACTTTTTGCAGTTTTGCTTTAAATCAATTTTTAAGTTACTGTCATATATATATATATTTGACAGTACCTATTTAACATTTTTTAGTTTAAATTCATTTTTAACTTTATGTCTTATATCAATTTTTAAGTTAATGTCTTATATATATATATATTTGACAGTACCTATTATAATATTTTTTTGGTTTTTTAGATAAATTATTTTTGTTTTTGTACTAATGTTTAGTTTTGCTTTAAATTATTTTTTAAGTTAATGTCTTATATATATATTAGACATGTTCTTTTTAGTATTCTTGCTAAGCCTACCGGATTTTCTACTACTATTTTGGCTATTTTTACCGGTTGACCTCTAGTATTATTATTGCTATTAGATGTCCTCTTTTGTATTATTGCTATTAGATGTCCTCTTTCGTATTATTATTGCTATTAGATGTCCTCTTTCGTATTATTCTTGCTATTAGATGTCCTCTTTTGTATTATTCTTGCTATTAGATGTCCTCTTTTGTATTATTCTTGCTATTAGATGGCCTCTTTCATATTATTCTTGCTATTAGATGTCCTCTTTCATATTATTTTTGCTATTAGGTGTCTTCTTTCGTATTATTTTTGCTATTAAATGTCCTCTTTCATATTATTTTTGCTATTAGATGTCCTCTTTCGTATTATTCTTGCTATTAGATGTCCTCTTTCGTATTATTCTTGCTATTAGGTGTTCTCTTTCGTATTATTCTTGCTATTAGGTGTTCTCTTTCGTATTATTTTTGCTATTAGGTGTTCTCTTTCGTATTATTCTTGCTATTAGATGTCCTCTTTCGTATTATTCTTGCTATTAAGTGTCCTCTTTCGTATTATTTTTGCTATTAGATGTCCTCTTTCGTATTATTCTTGCTATTAGATGTTCTCTTTTGTATTATTCTTGCTATTAGATGTTCTCTTTCGTATTATTCTTGCTATAAGGTGTCCTCTTTCGTATTATTCTTGCTATTAGATGTCCTCTTTCATATTATTCTTGCTATTAGATGTCCTCTTTCATATTATTCTTGCTATTAGATGTCCTCTTTCGTATTATTCTTGCTATTAGATGTCCTCTTTCGTATTATTCTTGCTATTAGATGTCCTCTTTCGTATTATTCTTGCTACCAGATGTCCTCTTTCGTATTATTCTTGCTACCAGATGTCCTCTTTCATATTATTCTTGCTATTACATTTTATTGTTATTACATTTGATTATATTAATTTTTATATTTTTTTTGTTTGCAGAAACAACAAAAATGGCATCCGATTTCTACAAAATGGCTTGCTTTTTTATTGCTGTGACGTATTACCATGAAGACTTGCTACTCTAATCTTTCGATCTTTAACATAATGTCTCCACATGATTTCTGAACACATTTTATCGATTGACATTGTCTGGAAATCACTAGGAGACGTTATCTTAAAGATCGGAAGATTAGAGTAGTACGTCTTTGTGGTAATATGTCATAGCAAGAAAAATCCTAAAGTACCTAAAATTCTTATAAACAAATCGATTAATTAATAAGATAAGTGTATTTGATGTCATTTAGTCTGGTAATTCCTTTCAAAGATAAAATTTTTAATGTCATGATTGGACAAATGAGAAGCAGACTTAGAATTCAGGAGTTATCTCCCACCAATAGATCTATGGATTGACAACAGATGATGGATCCAATTTTGACAATAAGTCAACTCCACAAACTATAAATAATGGTTATAATTCATTCCCTTTGATTGGTTATTGCTGAACAACTTTGATTGCTGAAGTATTATTGCTAAAATACTTTGATTGATTTTATTATGTTGACCTTCCCGATTGTGTTTTCAGTATACTTATTGTGACTGGTGTTGAAAAATACTAAGGAAGAGTACAGAAGCTACAATCTGCTTCAACCAGCGAAGTGCAAATCGAAGATTCATAGAGAAGTAAGGAAAGGAGCTATCACCTAATGTAGAAACAGCATTGTGTTCATTATATTGTGTTTACTGCTTTGGGGAGAAACCAGACATCAATCAACATAAACTACTGTCCGATACTAATGATTAAAACCTACACCCACCATAGTTAAGGTTGAACAACTGAAGTCCACTAGAAGTATACCAATATCTAAAGTCCGAGCTCGAATTCTTAGTAATGAAAGAGAATGAACTTTAAAATATATTATAATATTACTAATATTAAGTATTAATCCCCATTATCCTTAAAGTATTATTATTATTGATTTTGTAAATCTATTTATAAACTAGTATGACAGGAGATTGCTATTTTGATTTATATAATCACACCACAATTCAGATGGCGTAAATTTAAAAGAAGAGTAATATTTTATAAAATGTAATTAGCTTACTACCACAATTCTAGCCATGCTTTTAAATACTTTGTATTTTGAAACTAGTCATTTCCATGTCTTGCAGACGTAAAACAGACTGCATAAACAGAATAAATTAAAATTGTTTTTTGTTATCTTTTAATAGTTTACAGTTTTAAGCAAAATATCCTCAAGGTTTGGGAAAGTCTAATTTGTGTATTGATATAAATGAACTGCTGTAACTTTATTTTGAACTGTTTTGTTTATATATGAAATTTGTTCGTATTTTATATATTTACAATGATTATAAAACCGATGATTGCCGGTCTCTTACATTCATTATTTTACTTAGAACAGTAATATGCGGTGGATTGACTGTCCTACCATATATCATTTGCTTTGTTTTTTGTATGTCTTGGATGATATCATTTGTGACTGCTGATCTCTCTTATGCTTAATACCCTTTACAATAGTATACAATAGACAAAAGTTCTTATTGTACAGTGTATTCCTAGCTCACATGTATTTATTTATTCATAAATAATGTAACACAGATGTTTTCCTCCATCATACATTTGCTTATACAGCATTTAATTACATACCTATATTACAGCCTGAAAGTATTTATCGTAGTCCAGTTCTTTAAATAGTTTATAAATTTATTGTATCCTCAAACTGTAGGTTTATAAAATCTTAAAACTGTAATAATTGTTGTGATCATTGATCTATGCAGCAAGTTATATTTGTTCAGCAACAATTAATTATATAATATACCATATATGATCTATGCATAACCTTAATTATTGAAGCCATAAATAACTAATCTTACTAACTTGTTTATAAATTGACAAGGCATATAGTTTATGCTATCGTGTGTGTGTTATAAAAATGTATATACATGAATAAATTGTAGTGTCTCATTATCTATAGCATGTGTCATTATTTTGCCATCAATAATTTAACTAGAATATGATAGAGAGTCTTGTGTGTCTAGCTGATCTTAGTAGGCTATAAAAAAAAAGTTGATTATCCTATGACATCAGTGTGTAGATCCCATGCAAATTCCTCTTAAGTGATTTGTGTATGAGATGCACATTTTGGATAGTTACAATATATATGTAGATATTAATGAAGAATAATCATACATTTTTGTGTTGTCTTTAAATCTTGATTATCAAACTCAAAATATAATTTTTATTAATACAGAAATCTAAGGCAATTTATAATATTTTTTTCAGTATACAATATCTCATCAAGATCACTGATAATAGGAAGTCTTGCCACCTTAACTATTGTAATAATCTTTGTTAAGAGCTGGATTGGAAAAAAAAAGACAAACTATTACTGAATATGCTAAGGTATTTTCTTGCTATTATATCATAATATTTACTGCAGAGAAATTCTTTGAAATCACAAAATTGTTATTCAGTAAATCATTTAACAGACATGATATGCAAAATGTTAAGAAATAAATAATCTAATATACTGAAATACATAATTATTTTCTTTAAATAATTTTCATAATTCTAATTAAAATATTAATATAAAATTTTTATATAAAAATTACCTAAACAATTAGAAGAATGAAGTTGCTGTTTTAAAAATTTGCTACAAGCTGTTACAATATCACATATCTGAAGCATATTAGCTGCTATTAAAACATCTTGGACATTATCTTCTGTTAAAATAATTTCACCTGCAATAAAATAAAGTATACATTGAAATAAGTCAAAACATTTAAAAATAATTTTACAACAACCAATATTCAAACTAAATAAAAAGTCATTTTAGAACTAAATGGAATTTGTTAAATATTTTTATAGATATTTGATATTTATTTTTTACTAGTATATATAGTTTTTAACTAAATAATGCTTTTGATATTGTGACAATAATAAAGAAGATAATATATATATAAAACTGCAAATAATGTTAAAATTAAGAATTTTTTAAAACAGAAATTAAATAAATAATTAAGAATATTATATATAATATAGTACTTCTAAAGATTTTAAATAGGATCATTATATTAAAAAAAAAAAAAAGTTTTTAAATATAATAAAAAATAGTGACACCTAAAACCAAATTTTTAAAAATTGAACTATATGCATATATAAAAAACTGAAACTAGGAATACATCCTTAAACCCATTAGTTGCTCAACTGTTTAAACAAATGGATAATCATATAGCTTAACTATGATTAAGGTAAATAAAAATAATTAATCAGATGACTGATGGTTTTAAATTTTTACTCAAAATAAATTATAGGTAAAAGATATAATAATAGAAATTTTTTCTCTACAATTCTAAACAATATATTACAAGTTTACAGAAGTAAATCAAAACATAAAATTAAAAAATCATCAATATTGGCAAACTGCAAAAAATATGAAGGCAGCATTTAAAAAAGATCTAGTAGACTAAATTTAATGTAAAAATCTAGCAATAAACTGAAATAACAAAAATGAAATATATATATATTTATCAGAAATTATACTAACGTTCAGATATGGCTTATGTGCATCAGCATGTAAAAATGTTAAAGATATTAAACAGAAGTGTTTTTAGGAAGGTATTAGCAGTCATTACATTGACATGTTAGTCAACAATCATTTTAAATAAATGGACATTGCCAAGTGATGGTGAAACCATAAGCTACTGCAGAAGGGAGGGGGGATCTAATGAATAGTAGCAATGCCAACTATATCTTCTGTCTCATGTGAAACATGAATCAAAAATGGTAAATAAGACTCTTGTAATGACTCCCACTGATTACAAAAACCAGTGTGATGTCTAATGTGGCATGCTCAACAATTAACTGTAAAACTGATTTTTTATAGGTCATCCTTGAATAAATTAACATCAATTATAAGTAATCAATCATTCTAAAATTTACTAAATAAAATGAATTTTACAAATCCATGTTATTGCCTTTTATGAGTAATAACTCTATACTTAAAAAAAGCTTTTCGAGGCTTTTCAGTTTAACTGTGACTAGTATTAATCTATAGTAAATATTCTGACCTTTGTATCTTTTGTTCAAAAAGTAAAACTGTGAACAAAATCTATGTCTTCTTTATATTTAATCACAATATCATTTTTTTTACTCTGATTTCTAACTTTCTTGAAGTTTTTAAGTCTTTTTTTAATTATTAGAATGATGTCATCAGCATATTTGATTTAGTCATAGCTATTTCTTCTGGTAATCCTTGAATCTACTTATCTTATTAATTTTTACATTGAATAAATAAAAAATCATATACAACAGCTATATAAATATTTATATATTAATAATTGCATTATAAAAAGTCTTTATTTCGCACATAGTTTTGTGCCCATTTCAAATGTTAAGCATATATTTTAACGTTAACCAATTATTATTTTAACATTTGAAATGGGCGCAAAACTATGTGCAAAATAAAACTTTTTATAATGCAATTATTATTTATATATATATAGCAGTTACATATGATTTATTTATTTATTTATTATAATTTATATGAAAGAACAGTATAACGGACTTCATTAATTTCCACTTTTGATAATAATAATAATAATAATTAATATTTTTTTTTTCTGTACAAATATTATAAATTAAAGAAATTGATTTGATAAGATACATAAAATATGTCTTCAATGAAATGATAATTTTAAGATTTAGCTTCCATAATGTATAGTAAGTAGTAAACCTGAGGGATAAATTTAATTTAAAAAAATAATTACAAAATTAATAAAAAAAAGTACTATCAGTTTTTCTTAAAGTTATGCAAGTAACAATATTTTAAAGAACTAAAATAGTTATAGTAATAAAAATATTTCTGTTAATAGTAGTAAATATAAATGATGAATTTATAAAATTAATAATGTTACATAAGCCTTAAACAATGTAAGTAACAGCTAAGTTCAGAAAATAAATTCTTCTGAAAATGATTTCTCAAATAATAGACAAGAAAGCTTAAAAACATTATAAAAAATATATAATAATAATAATAAAATCCTAATCAGAAAGGCAAAAACTGAAACTCATTAAAACCAATCAACTCAAATATATTAAAAATAATAATCCATATTCTGTCCTAAATAAATCTCATTAAAAAAAAAAGTGTTAAATAAATTATTAATTCTGATACTATAGATGGCTGTATAAATACTGGATTAAGTTGTTTTTGATGATCATTAAGCTATCACTCTCATATATATATATATAAATACACACACACACATATATATGTGTGTAATCCTAATTCTGAACTAGAATGAACACAAGTAATATATCTGAGAAAACAAATCCAATTCTGGTCAAATTAAACAGCTTTTGGAGGAAGATTTTTAATATTCATCTTTCAATTATAAATCAATTGAAGAATTGGATATCATTATATTTTGTCCAAATCTGATATAAAGTATTTGCCAAAAATCAGATTCAACTATATACTTTTAGATCCATTCTTAAAGTTTTCATTTTTCTAAACTTTAAGAATGGATCAGGAAATGTAATATCTGCAACCTGATTAGAATAAAAATAATTATAATAAAGTATATGTTAACATGTCAATAAAATATAAGTTTCACCTATTTCAATATATAATTGTTTGTTGTTTTTTAATGTTGAATGATTTACTTAAATCTTGACTATCTTCATAATGTGTCCTCATTATTTTTTTTAATTCAAAACAGGTTGCAGATATTATAGAGATGCTTACAGAGCCTGCTATTAATATTTCTTATCTAATTCTTTTCAACTTCTGAAAAATTGTATTAAAGATGAAATGTGGCTTTGGAGAAATTGGAAAGAAACAAAGATAATAGTCTGATATTGAAAAAAAAAAAGGTATATGGCAAAAAAAATCTATAAAACATGAAAAATTAAGAGAAATGACATTCTAGAGTGCATTTTAATACATGTTTTTCTACAATAAATTTTGGAGGATAAAGTTTTGGGAAGAAGATTAAGATTTAAAAATGCATTCATTTAAAATTGAATGTAGTTGACATGTAAGAATAACTGAGGACTGAATAAGTGCAGTGTGCTTTGCTTTTAGAAACTGATGATGATAAAGCTCATCAACATTCTAATTATATATATATGTAAATCTTTGTAGATATATAACTTTATGGTAAAGTTTATAAAAAAAAATGAAATTATTTATAATTTCCACCTATTCAAAATATTTGGGCGTAATAGTTAACTATAGAGCAGCACATTTAATAACTGAATTGTTTACACTAAAAAAAAAATGTTTAGTATAAATAAGATTTAAAATCTATTATGATTTGTGTGTGGTAAGTGAAGTTAGATCTTGGCATAGCTAATCTAAACTGGTTCTCCTGTAACCAGTCTTTGTAATTCTTGTATTGAAATAATTTAAAACTAAGAATTTGCTACAATATATAACCTTTTTTTTAATCTTAATTAAGCAATGAGCTATCAAAGAATGCTTAAATTTAAGATACAACCCTATAATCTATTAATTAAAAGTAATTGATTAATCTTAATACTATATGGTACAATATACACATCTATATATATAAAATCCCTATTTTCTCTATTGTCTGAATGGTAACTGCATGTTTATCTGCAAGACTGTCATGGGTCAAATTCACAACCAATTAAAATAAATATTACATTTGTTTGAAGAAAGTAATTTCACCATTAATAAAAAATGCTCAGAAAAAAATCAGTACATGCTTTGAACTACAGTACAGAACTGAATAGGAATAATATTTAAATCATGAAGAAAATGTGACTACAGTACATAAATTCATATCTGAAATGTGATATTTGAGGAGGGAGAAATAGATGTTATAATACTGTATTTACATTTAATTTTGGATAGCGTATAATTGAAGTTAAAATGATGGCTTTTCAGGTCAGTGTACAATTCTCACATTATTTATATAATATTAAAATCTTTTGTTTAATTTACATTAAATCTTAAAACTTTTTTTTAAAAACAACCAATTAAAAAAAAACCAGTCTATTTAGGCCCGATATATCTGGTATATATATATATAGTTTCAAGACATCCTCTATGGGCAATAATCCATTTATCATCATGCCATCATTATTAATCATGATATTAATTTATTAAATGATCTCAAGAATATATCATTCTTAAACTTATCTTAACAAAACTAGTTTTTATTTTAGAAAATAATAATTATATTATTATCCTGATAGAATGCCTCAATCTGATTCTACATTGAGATAATCTATTTTAAATTTCTGCATCTACTATTATTATTTCTTGAACAATCTCAAAGGATATTATGAAATTAGGATAATAATAATCAAAAAATTAGGATAATAATAATCAATCAGCCACAAATACGTTATTATGCACACATACAAGTAAGAATATTTTCACTCCAAGAACAGAATTTCATGCATACAAATAAATTAACAAAATTAAATTTATTAAAATTAATAGCGCAAACAATTATGGTTATAAACAAGTATATACTAATTAACACACACACACAAATAGCTATGTCTGTACTTTCAGGTGTGCTCCCTTCACTTTTAACTAATGCAATTTACTTATTAAAATTCTAATTATTAAAAAGGTCTGTACCAACCTGCAAATTCAACTAACACAATATTATTATTCTCTTTTTGTCAATTATGAATAACACATGCACTATTCTCAAATTAATGAACTATGAATTGCAATCTTTCCAGGCACATTAAAAAAGTAATTAAAATGTGTAAAGAATTAAAAACGCATATATAATATAAAAGTATTTGCCTAGATTTTCCTTTAGGTATGGACACATTAGGTAGGCTTGTTTTAACAAAGTTTGGAAAATTTTCCAATCTTATCAATCGGTGCATACAAATAATAGATATTTCCCCATGTTTTGTATTTAAATTCTGTTTAAGTTGACAATAGCTTCATTGATATTTCCTTTCTTTGAATAGACAGATTTACATTAAACAAATAAATTAATTTAGGCAGATATTCTTTTACATGTTTATTGTTTTCCTATGTTCACATATTGAATTTTTGGTCATATCAGTCCAAGAAACAAGCAACCTAAAAAAGTAGGCTTAACACTCCCTCTTGATAATTATTAACAGTCATAATAAAATATGATATTGTTGAGTCTTTTTCACTAGATTTTTTTTTTTTCATGTTTAGCACTTTGAAATCTTCTGAAACACTGTTATTTTAATTCTGGCTTTCCAACTTAGTAGCAAAAGTTAAACAGTAGTTAATAACTAAATTGGCTAAGAATAATAAAGAAGCAAGACCAACAGAAATAGTTTAAAATTTTACCAAATCTAGCCTTATATATCATGTTTGTGATAGCATTTTAATATGCAGATCTTTTTAATATATGGATCACAAATATTAAATTATAAATAAATATTGAAGTACAAATGGAATAAAACTATATATAATAATTGATTACCTAGTAATCCTGAAAAATTACATAAAAAAAAAAATAATAATAAAGGTAATTCTACCTAATCCCTAATCTGTTTTACAACACTATCTAGACTTACTTGATGATTATTCCTGATCCTTTTTGTGTGGGATATTCTCTATCTCTGATCTTATAACAAACTCTATATATAATTTAATTAACCATTAGTATAGTACTTGTTTTCATTGTTAATCATCCTATTATACTAACTAAAAACATGTTTTAATAAACTTAATTGTCGCTAATATGTTACTTAATAATTATTTCTAATACTAATAACATAAATTTATATGTTTTTATTATCAATATACATATGTCAGATATTCTAATTTTGCATATTGACAAATTTCCTTCTTTACCTCTTTTCATGATTCAACAAGTAACAGTAACTGATTAAATCAGAGAAAAGTGATTGCACGATAATTTTTAAATAATAAAAAATAATAATAATAATAATAATAATAATAATAATAATAATAATAATAATAATAATAATAATAATAATAATAATAATAATAATAATAATAATAATAATAATAATAATAATAATAATAATAATAATAATAATAATAATAATAATAATAATAATAATAATAATAATAATAATAATAATAATAATAATAATAATAATAATAATAATAATAATAATAATAATAATAATAATAATAATAATAATAATAATAATAATAATAATAATAATAATAATAATAATAATAATAATAATAATAATAATAATAATAATAATAATAATAATAATAATAATAATAATAATAATAATAATAATAATAATAATAATAATAATAATAATAATAATAATAATAATAATAATAATAATAATAATAATAATAATAATAATAATAATAATAATAATAATAATAATAATAATAATAATAATAATAATAATAATAATAATAATAATAATAATAATAATAATAATAATAATAATAATAATAATAATAATAATAATAATTCAATTCTTCAATTCTTTATTTATTTAATGTACATATCAACAGCATTTAGCCAATTATAGATTGCACAATAATACAAATCTAAATAAGCATTAAAAAAAATAATAATAATAATAAAATAAATAATACCAATAAAATAGAAAATCAAAAAATGCACAAATAAATAAAAAGGCAATATATCAAATGAAATTAAGGAAAATATTTTTTTATGAGGACTTTAGTGAATTGTTTAAAATCCAAATTAAAAACATCATCATTACCAAAATCTTTGTTATAAGTTCTAGGTAAACGAAATAAAGGGGAAAATCTTAATACATCAGATTTACAATTTTTCAGTTCAAAAACATTATGAGTACGAGTATTATAATTTTTTTTTTAGTACCTAAGTTAGAAAGAAATTAGATACAGAAATATTCTGGGAGATGAATTTATGAAGAAGTTTGAGATCTCTTGTTTTTCGTCTCAGTAGTAAATCAATATAGTGTTCATTACTTAAACTATTTAATTTTGGCAAATTTGTCAAAAACAGACTGAATTCTTATGATATCTGTCCTGTTATGAGGATTCCATATAATTGAACCATACTCCAAGATGGGAAGAACTAAGGATATAAAAAGTTTAATCTTTGTAAATTTATTAAATGCTTTTCCATATCTGTAAATAGCTCCTACAATTTTAAGAGATTTATTCACCATAAAATTAATGTGATTACGAAAAGATCCATTATTGGAAAATATTATTAGATCTCTTTGATGATCATTTGTTATAATTTTAGAGTCCCCAATATAATAGGAAAACCTTAAGACTTCAGATTTTCTAGAGTAAGAGACAATGGAGCACTTATCCATATTTATATCTATATAATTATATTCACACCAATTCAAGAAATTATCTACATCACTTTGAAGTAAAAAACAGTCATTAATAGAATAAATATGCCTAAAAATTTTGCAATCATCTGCATAACATAGAAGATGTGAAAATTTAATGCATGTTTTTAGGTCATCAATGTATACATTAAATAATAAAGGTGCAAGAACACTGCCTTGAGGCACCCCAGTGAAGCAATAATAAGGTAATGACAATTTACCATTAAACCTCACACAAGACATTCTATCCCTAAGAAAAGAGTCAAACCAATTAATTAATAATTTAGAAAAACCTAACCTACAAAGCTTCTGAAGAAGAATTTTATGATTAACTCTATCAAAAGCCTTGGACATATCAAAATAAACAACATCTAACCTAGATTGATTCTCAATTGAATTTGAAATGTGATCAAAAATAGTTAGCAAATTTGTTTCAATGGACCTATTAGGCAAAAATCCATGCTGCTCTGGTGCCAAAACCTTAGACATCCAAGATAATTTTATTATACAAAATCTTTCAAAAATTGAGAACAGTGTGTAGAATTGAAATAGGCCTATAGTCACTACCAAATCTCTAGATCCTTTCTTAAAAATAGGAAAACTTTAGAATTTTAAGGGATGTAAAAAGTACCATTTGTAAAGAGAATTAAAAATATAAAAGAGAGAAAATTATTAGAATTTTATTATTATTATTATTATTATTATTATTATTATTATTATTATTATTATTATTATATAATAATAATAATAATAATAATAATAATAATAATAATAATAATAATAATAATAATAATAATAATAATAATAATAATAATAATAATAATAATAATAATAATAATAATAAAATAATAATAATAATAATAAAATAATAATAATAATAATAATAATAATAATAAAATAATAATAATAATAATAATAATAATAATAATAATAATAATAATAATAATAATAATAATAATAATAATAATAATAATAATAATAATAATAATAATAAAATAATAATAATAATAATAATAATAATAATAATAATAATAATAATAATAATAATAAAATAATAATAATAATAATAATAATAAAATAATAATAATAATAATAAAGTGTGATGTTATGTTTTGAATTTAAGTAAATTTCAATTAATTACTTGCCTTTTTAAAAATCTTCCTAAGTAGTAATATAGTGAAATCATAAAAATATGCTTACAAAATTGCAAGATTATTTCTATATACATTTTAACTTATTATTTATAATTAGGATTATACAAATTTAAATATCAAAACACTATTCGATAATGATTAACTATTTATTTTATATATAATAAAAATCACTTAATTCTTTCATAATCCACAGGATAAAACAAGAGCAACTCACTACTCTAATACCACTGATTCAATAAAGTATTTGCATGTTATTTCAAATAATAAAAAAATTATGTGGCAAAATACTGTACGAGATTCACAATTTGTCAATGATGATAAAATGATTATTCAAGAAGCAATTAAGTCAAGAAAAAGCAATATGTATTTGTGATCTACAACCCTCCCCCCCTCACAATGAATGAAAAAAAAGGATATATGCATTTACAATGAATCAAAAATTCACTGCATTGTAATCATTCACAGTTATATTATTTTACATTGATGGTTATATAATACAGTAGAATATGATAGCTTAACTTTTTTATTGATAATTATTAAAATGCTACCTAAATAAAGTGAAAAAAAAAAAAAATCTTTATCAGCATATTTATATTTCTTAATTCTTATATTAGTTAATAACAATTTTTTAAATTATTATTACTTTACTAGTTTCTCTTAAGTCAACTTGTTTTGTATCATGAATACTATATCTAGCAGGTGTTATTTTGTAATCATTCTAACAACTTCCTTTTGTATTTTTGACTTGTAATAATGTTAACTGTTTATTTGGCAATCTACTAAAGATCTAGCAATAAATTTTTCTCTTACATCAGGAAGCAAATCTCTCCAATCTTAATCAAGTTACTCTGATTCCTAACTTCTCTTCTCTAGAATACATCAGCAAACTTATTTATTTCAACCATCCATCTCACATATGGTCTCTTTTTAGGTCTTTTATAATACTTTGGTAACCAATTTAAAATTAACTGTCCATCTATTATCATTCTGTCTAGCAATATATTCAGAACCAACTCCATTTTTCTTGTTTCAATAAAGTCATTAAGACTTAATTGTTCTCTCACCCATACTTCGTTTTCAATCTCTTTTTGTTTCTTCCAAAATATTGTTGTCAGAAGTCTGTATTGCTCTTAAGTATGCAAATCTCAAATCTGTAAGAACTGTTAAGACACATCTATTAAAAAAACTTCCATTTCAAATTATAAGCATACATATAAATTGTTATATAGAACTTATGGCAAGTTTTGACCTTAAAATACATGCAAATAAAAGTATTAAAATATGTTGCGAGATTTAATAAAACAACAATTAAGTATACCCCCTCTTAAATCTTTTTTAAGAATACTTTTTAATAAAATGGTTTTTCCCCTAGCAGTTTTAACTGTCTAATAGATTTTGTCAGAACTATACAACAGTTGTATAATTTTTATATATACATCATTTCATATATATTTACATATATCCATATTTTTTTTTTTTATCCTCTAATCTACTTAATATGAATATGTTGTATATATTCATATGTAATATGCCCTTCTATATATACTCATTTTTAAAAATTTTATATTTTTACATGAAATAATTTTCAATAACATAATTTTTATTAAAATTATATTCATTTTTTAAATAAAAATTATAAATATGTATAAAAACACATAGAAAATTTTGAAAAATAATATATATAATAAATAGATAAATACATATTGAAAATATATAAAGAAATATGAAAGATGTTAATTTCAAAAACTATAATAAATATTCATTGTTCTTGCCATACATTGCATAGACTGACTTGAAATATGTACATTGTAGTATGAGTTATCAATTTTTTTCATACATATGACTATTGAACAATAAATGTTTAATTCACAGTGATTGAACCTGATATTTCTCCAGATTTGCAAGATAAATTTATTTATTTATTTATTACATATTTCATGTTAAGTTAATTAATAAAATGAATCTTTGGCTCTGCTTTTATTTATATAGTGCCAAATATTTGCACTTTAATATCATACTTGATTTGCCAGTATTAATGAGTTGTTACTATATCTGCATGAATTATTTGCAACATTTCAAAACAGTTGATGATGGTTTGATACCTGAAATGTATACATACTGCAGATTGAATTATCAATTTTTTTCATATATATGATACAATGAATGTTAATTACACAATGATTGAAACTGCCATCTCTCTAGATTTCACTCATAGTAAAAAAAATAGAATATAGAAACAAAAAAAATTATAAAAAAAAACACAAGCTATGAAAGTGTTCATATTTTACAGTTCTGAAGAAGACTTGACAGTTAAACTATTAGAAAACTACCAAAAATAATTATTAATAAAGCATTACTAAAAAGATGAAAGAGTAAGGTGTATTTAATTATTGTTTGATTAAAAATATAAACAATGCAAAAAGACATAAAGTAATTAGAACATTTTGGAAGATTAAAAGTAATCCTTAAAGGTGGAATTATAGAATAAGATCTACAGTTTAAATGTATACTTATATATAAACATATTTCCATTGTTCAAAAGTGAATATTAGTAGCAGAGGATTCCTTTGTACCCCCCTCCCCCATTCCAACTCTGCTTCTGACTTAATTTTCATGTTTTGTTTTGTTTTTTTTGTTATGAGAATGTGTGAGTGGTATAACGAAGAAATCCTGTTCTTTTTGTAACATTTTGACAACATTCATAAATTATCATTTATTTATATAGTTCCAAGTATAAAAGGGTTAGAATGATTACAATATATTCATTGGCTGCATTACTAATTCTTAGAATATGAATGCTAATTAAACTGTTATCAAATATAATCTTTTTGAAGATTTAATCAGAAATTGATAATAGTGTACATATTTTGTCATGTGAGCGTAGATACTTCAAAAAAAAATATTTAAATTTATTAATAATTTTGCATTAATATTTAAAAGATAGCTGGAGAAAGGAGTTTACTGTTGAGATTCCTTGATTCCTCTTTGAAGCCTTAAAGGAAATGGGCAAGACAAATTCCCATTTTCCTCTCCATATGTTCTTGTTCAGTTGTTATTACTGAGATTATTCATATAGTAAACAAACATGCATGAACTACTTACCAACATGCATTAGCCAGTTTGATGAGCTTATTGGTTTTTCTTATCTCTGAGTTTAAGATCAAGAAACATCCTGACCTCAGTTGTCTAATAGTTTTTAATTGAAATATCAGTTTAGTTTTCTTGAAGGTTGGATAAATGTATATGTAAATGATAACTTTTTTAAAAAAAAAAATATTGATATTTAGTCATAATAGACAAATATAAATTAAGGCTCTTAATTCCAAGAGATTGAAAAATTGCCAGCTAAAGCAGTGTGTGATAGTCCAAGATGTGGACCCAGGCTGCCATTCAATGAGTAGATACATACAATTGTAGATCACTTTCAAGTGAAGGAAGATTGCAAGAATTGGAAAAAAAACTATCTAATATTAAATGGGACATTGTTGGACTTCATGAAGTTAGAAGAAAAGTGAAGAGACAATTGACTTAAAAAATAAATATATACATTTACTATAAAAGCATAAATATTGGAAGCACAAATGGGATGGAATTTATCATAAATAAAAATTAAAAAAAAAAACATTATGAAAGATTTATATATCAGACAGAATGACAAGATTAGTAATTTAAATGAAAGACATCAAAGAAAGATAATTCAGGTTTAAGCTTTACTAAGTTCTCATTGTGATGAAAAAATATATGGATATACAAAATGCATTTCATTAAGACCAAACAATATTTTAAAATTGTCATGGGATACTGTAATGCTTGAACTGGTAAACAATTGAAAGATGAATATGAGTAAATTTGATTATGGTTATAAAAATGGAGAGGCTACAGACTAATGAAGTTCCCAAAAAAACCATTACGAAATGTTAAACAGAAATGGACATGAAAGTATTTAAATAAAAATACAGCAGAGTTGTATTATATTTTGACTAACAAAAAATATGTATCTCAAGTTTACATTCTTAATAGAATCAACATAGATAGTGGATCAACAATTTTCAGAAATACTCCAATGAAGATGTTTCAGATTTGATTGAAATCAATAAATGGATAACTGATACTCTGTTAAGAATTGCAAGACAGATAGCCGATATAAAAAAGCAGCAATCTACAAATAAATTTTCTGCTGAGATTAGAGAATATATAAAGAAATAAAGTTATATGAATTATTTTTTTTTAGAATTCTAATTATAAATTAGCAAGAGAAAAAAAGATCCCAAAATTATTTGAAACATCTTGGTATTAGAAAGTTATTTCTGCAATAAGAAAAAAATATGGGATTATTATATAAAAGAGTAGACATCATGAGATATATGGAAAAGTTCTACAAAGAATTTTATAATAATAAAGAACAAGAAAATAAAGAATCTCTTATTACATCTGAATTACTCAGCATTTTACATAAAGAAATGAGATATGCAAGTAAATCTATGAAAAGGGGAAAAGCTCCAGGAAATTATAATTGATATCTTAAATAAAAATAGTTGATGAAATAGAAAAAAAATGTTGGCAAAGTTATATACTAAAAGTCAAAATGATAAAGATGTAATAGAAGATTGGCAGAATCAGTCTTTTATCAGTTTTATACAAAATCTTTATCAAGATAATTACAATTTGTCTCCAGTGAATTTTGGATTCTGATCAAGCAAAAGAGAAAACTCGATTTAAGTGGTTTTTTTTTTTGCATAGCAGATCACATCCAACTAATAAGAGAAGTTATAGAATAGTCCATTGAATGTGAGTTGTCGTTATTCTTTGAATTTGTAGATTATGAAAAAACATTTGATTCTATAAACATTTCTATGATGATTAAAGCTTTGGATCATCAAAATACTGATACCAGAATATTGCCATATTCTAAAGAATATTTATCAAAATGCTATAGGAATGATTAGATTACATTGCAATACTAAGAAGATTAACATTAAGAAAGGTGTATATACAAACGATTCTATATCTGCAAACTTTTTACCGTAGTTTTAAAAATTGTATTTTCTGAATTGATGTGACTGTTTTTGCAAATAATATCAGATGAAAATTAGGAAAGTAAGACTAAAGAATAAATGCTAAAAAGATTAAAGTAATGGTTAGGGGATTTTTTCAGAAGAAAATAAAGATTGATAATTATGAATTAGAAGAAATTAATAACAAATATCTTGATCACATTATTAACACAGACAGAAACATAATGGATAAAATTAATCATAAAATTAAACTTGGATGGACTGCTTTTGATAGAATTAATTCAATATTAAAAGAATATCAGCAAGCAAAAAGAATACAATTATCCTATAATGTTATTATCATCTTTATCAAAACATTAAACACCTCATCTAAATATATATTAAATGAAAAGAAGATAGATAATATCCTTATCTTATATTTTTTCTTATTTCTATCTCTTCTATAAGAAGACAATGTAATAGTATATATATATATGTAAGTTCCAAATAATTTTAATGGTAAAAATAATAAAATACATATCTTAATTAATCAGTAATGCTTTCGATGATGTTGTAATCCTTATCAACTATAAAGTAATATCGAAATTTAATATCATGTGATTTTCTATGATCTATGTATGTCAGTATTTGCTGCTTGTCTATTTACTATATTATCTTTAAATTTATTTATCAATATTGCTTCCTTAATTTTCATCTTTTTACAATTTCTATCTTCCATTAATATTTTTGTATCATTTACATTAAAAGTAAATTTATAATTACAAGATTTTTCATGGTCAAAAAATACCGAGGTCATATTTAATTGACTATTTATAATTTATGTGCTCTGAAAAAAATGATAAAAGAACATCAATTATTATATAATCGGGTAAAAAAAAAAACTGTAACTAGTCAATTAAATATGGTCTCAGTATTCTTCAACTATGAAAAATCTTGTAATTATAAATTTACTTTTAATGTATATGATACAAAAATATTAATGGAAGAAAGAAATCATAAAATGAGGACAATTAAGGAAGCAATATTGATAAATAAATTTAAAGATAATATAATAAACACACAAGCAGCAAATACTGACATATAACTCATAGAAAATTATGTGATATTAAACTTTCATGTTATTTTACTGTTGATAAGGATTCCAACGTAATCGAGAGCTACTGATTAATTAAGATATGCATTTTATTATTTTTACTGTTAAAATTATTTGGAATTTACATATAGTATATTTATAATGGATATTTATAGTTTTTTACATATACATAAACAAATGTCTCAATAAACATCTTTCTTTCCAATCTATATCTTTCTTTTTCAATATTTCAAATAAAGTAGATCAATTCACTAAATGTTAATGTCCTTTTCTCTCTTCATATATCTTTCAATAATAGTTCCTTTCAGTTCAAATGGATTTTTTGTTTTTCTATATTTTCTAAATCAAACTGTTTTTCAGATATTAATAAGTATTATCTATTAAAAATCATTCTATTGAAAAGCTTTGAATTAGGCCTTTTTTCTATTGGAAATCTAACTGTTGAAAGGAAATCTACTAGTCAGACAATCAAAGTTTCATTAGAAAATTAAGTGCAACTTGATAAATACTGAGTTTTCCCTGTTTTCTCTCACTTAATGTTTTTATAATTTCATTCATGATTTTGCACAACTCATTTCATCCTTTTTCAATTAACAACAATGCTAATTATTTTGATCAAATAAACTATTTATATATTCTTTCCGCTTTTCAATGGATCTACTTTTATTTACTGATAATTTAACATATTTATCTTCAATCATTACTCCTTTCTTGCTACCTTGTTTTTCTATACTAAGCAGTTTCATTCTGTTATAGCTTAAATTAAAACCATCTTTTATTTATACTCCCAGCAATATTTCATTACAATTCTTTTCTATCATATTCTTTAAGATTTACTTATGTTTCAATTCACTATCAAACCTTTTACACATAGATCTATCTTCTACAGATAGACATTCTTTTCATTTTCATCTATCATGTTATTTATCATCTCATTAATATATACATAGTGACATGTATATTAACTTTTTTTTTTTCAATAAAAATGATAAAATTAAATATATATTTATACTAGCTTGCCATTGGTTGTTAAGTAATTACTCCTTCCAGAATACTATGCTGATATTTTTTCACATTGTCACATCTTTTGACTTGTGGATGCATTTTTTTTAATCAAATTTACAGTTTTAAAATATTATACTAATGTTTTGATCACAATGGATAGCAATTGAAAGGCATAGGTAATAACTTATACCACTACATGTTGTTTTTTTTTGTCTGCAAAAACAAATTTAAAATTTAAACCACAAAATAATATAGTATATGCTGTGTTAAATATTACAGTTTACAAACATCGCCCTATAAAAAATGATTTATTTAAATATAGTATATCATGGAGTGATAGTAGTTAAGAGATATTTGCAGCATTTTTTATCATATCTTAAATAAATTTTAAAAATAAGGAAATTTTTTTATTATCATTTAAGTATTATCAAAAACATTTTAATTAAATTATTCATATATCAGTAAGATAAAAATATTTTAATACGTTTTTTGCTTCATATTGTGTATATTCATATATATATTTTAAAACCTTTGTAATTTCAAAATGAGCAAATTCATCAATTATTGCATAACTGATTCTTTAAGGATAAGATCATTTGAATTTCTAAGTTTTATTGATAAATGATAATAAAGGCATGAAGACAGAAATCAGAAATGACAAATTTAAACACAAAAATTTAAACCTCTATTTGATATTTTAATACTAGCTAATATGACATTGTTTGTTTAACAGGGTGTAAAAAAAAAAAAAAAAAATTGTCTACGATGCCTTCATTTTTTTAATGAAAAAAAAAATGTATTCAGCTATTAATGATTAAAATATTTTTTTTAAAGTTCATAAAAAATATTAAATATTGGTCAATCATCTAAGATCCATGTTTTCATTTAACACATTTAGTTCAATTCATATTTTAATTTGGCATGAAAAATTGAATTTCCCCTTTCTATTTTCATAAATTTTCACCATAGCTTCAATTCTATTTTCTGACCTGCATAAACAACTTTCTTTTTCTTTGGGTATAAAAAAACTGAAGTTTCATTTACATAAATTATAGTAGAACAATTTCAACTTATTTATTAAACATGATAATAAAATATTATAAAACTGAGATAACTTATTTTTATAAATTTCTTCCAAATGGCATTTTTATTTAACGTCTTGACATAATGATAATTTCTGAGTCATAACTGATATGTTGCTATGTTAATCCAAGAGCTAAAACAACTATTTTTGGCAGCCGGAATCCCAATCTTTATTATATATCAAGTTTAATTGGTGCTATAATATACATATCTGAAAACTATTTAACCAGTCTTTAAAGTTTGTTTGATACAAATTTATTTTCTATTATTAAAAAAAAAAAAATCTTTAAGAATCCTTTTTATAAATATGAAACCTTCTTTATAAACAAAAATTATTTTGGTAACTCGATCTATTGAGTGTTTTCAAACCTATAAAAGCATATTACAATTTTGTTACTATTTTTTTTGAGACAAGATTGTTTTAAACTATGATGTCCCTTAATCACATACGAAATATTTTTTAATTTGCCACTAAATTCTATACCAATAATCCAACATGCTATCAACATATACACCTATTTGAAAATACAAAGGTTTTAATAAGCTAAGGCTAAAAATATTCAATAAACCTAATACAGATCTGAAAAATATTTAACCAGTCTTTAAAGTTTGTTTGATACAAATTTATTTTCTATTATTAAAAAAAAAAAAAAAATCTTTTTTATAAATAAAACTATAAATTTGCAGTAAATAATGAAGTAAAAACAAAAGCTAAAATATAACTGTTAAAACATAGGCTAATAAATATTTACTTGTAAATAACTTTTTTTATCTAAAGAAGGTTAAAAAAAAAAAAAAATTAAAGATTTCTCAAAATTTTTTCACTAACAACTTTTTTTAATCAATCAAAAATTTTAACAATTCTCCTACTCAATTATAAAAAAAATACTATATATATTCTGAGAAAACAATGAAAATATTAAATACATTTTAATGTATTTTCAATGCTGAGCATCTTTATCAAAAACCAAATGTTACATTCACACAGCAACAAACGTTAACATGTTTGACAGAAAATCAGCAACACCTGTTAAATTATGGCCCAAAATATAGTAAAAATAGATCAAGCTACATATGGAATTAATTTCTGGATTCAGAATTTGAGTCAAAAGAAAATAAAAATGTTATTCTCAAACAAGCCTCTTATTTATTACAAGATATGATCACAATAAATGATAATACATATTGGAAAAGACTGGTTCAAGATTCTAGAAATATATTGAAAATAAAAGAAGTTATTTATCTGAAAGATGATAAGGGTAACAGATCTGTGATATTAGATCAGAATATATATATAAAATTCAAGATTGAATAATCAAATTGAATATGCAAAAATTAATGACATTTCAAATCCATCCATTAGTTTTAATCACACAAGGTATTTTTGCAAATGTTAAATTACATTTTAAAAAATTGCTCTTTAAGATTTAAGTTTGTATTATGAAAAGTCTGCAATCAGATCATCTTTTGAATGTGTTAATGTTTTAAAAATAATTTAAATAAAGAACAAATACAAAATGACTTTAGATTTCAATAAATTGTATGGATTAGTGGATCATGGCTTCTCATACAAATCATTCAGAAGTTACTAATTAACAATTCTGGGAAGTAAATAAGATTGAAGAAAAATCGTGCACCCTATATTGAATAATGATACATTTTATTTGCATTCCATCAGAAATAATTTCAGGCATTTTTGAAAAATTGAATGATGATCCACATTTAAATTGGTCTACTGAATTTGAAAATGCATTAAATATAGAGATTTGTTAAAGAAATGTAATAACATGTTAGACTATACTATGCAAATTAAGCCCATTAATATCCTAGATTATATCAACCTTAAATCATTTTTACATCCAGAATATAAATAAACAGGATTCAAATCTTTTTTTACATCAGAACCATACTTTTATATAAATTTGAATCTGATTAAAAGTATATTGATAAATATTGTTGATTTAATAGATAGAGGTTACAAGTATGCATTACTTAAACACATAAAACAATTTTATCAAAAATTAAAATGGAACAGAAATAGTTACTAGTAATAAACAGTGGCTTGCTTTTCTTTATACTCGTTGTGAAAAAGACTTATAAGTTTTATTCAATGGATACAAAAAATCAATTAGTTAAGGATAGTAAAGATAAAATTAATTCCAGAGAATGTCCATGTGTTATGTAATTAAACATCATGAATAAAATTGATCTTATGTCAACTACAAACGATATTGAAAGTGAACATTAATATAAGATAAAAACAACATATAACTATATTTATAAGAAGATTACAATAAATTCTATAGTACTAGCAATATTTTTACAATATGAAAAAATATTTGCTCATGTTTTTAATTCTAAAGAAGTATAAATGGTTTGCACTGAACATAATGCAGCAAACAAAAATTAAAAAGTACAATTCATTCATAATCTCAACCTATTCAGAGATAATCAGAAAAACTAATAATCTTCATCAAATACATTTTGGAACATACACACTTACATATATAATTTTATATTTCCATTTGTTGTTGTTTTGAATATAACGGTTATTTTTGATGAGAATATTCAGCACCAAAACAGTATTAAGATTGCATTTATTATTTTCAAATGTTTTCTTCAAGTATATGCTATCAGTATAGCCTTTAATTTAAAAGCAATATATAATAAGATTACGCATAATTAGTCTTTAATCATAATCTAATATTAACTAATTATAAAAACAAAAATTTAATTGAAAAAAAGCAAGAATCATCTTTAATGGAATAGATGGGCTTATTTATTTCTACATAATAAATTAAATAATTTTTAAAATCTTTCAATATTGATATCAAAATAATTTTGATGTTCTTAAGACTTGATTACTAATTTTATTTTCATTCAGCATCGAAATTGTTGACTTGCACAAATATATAACAAATTGCAAAAGAGCTGCCAATACTAACTCAGACAGTATTGAAAGTTTAGTTTTAATATCGATTCAAAAAGCATTCAATTTTTTATTTTTTATATTCACTTTTCAATAAATGATGATTAATCACTCTTTACTAGATTAGAAATTACTATATTTCCATGTATGTTTGCAGATGTGTTTGAAATATAAGGATGATTTATTAATTATATATATAATTTAGTATTATTTCATTCAGCTATCGATCAAAAAGCAGTTTCTATATAATATAGTACCAAAAAAAAAAAACACTACAAATTGAAATTTCTATATAATTTTTATGTATTTTTGGTTTCCCACCATCAATTCTTTTTAAACTTAATTTATTTCCTAGACAAAAACATATTTTCGAAATCCATTTTTTCGAAAACTCTGCTTGTGAAACCTCTCATCTTTACTGCATTAAACCTTTTCTTCAAATGGAATTCTATCAACTCAATAAAAATATATTAGTTCGAGTAATAAATTACATTTCTAACTTCGAATGTTTTCATATTCCTTTTTTTTCAGATCTTTGTGTTTTTATTCCGGTTTTAATTCTTTCGCTTCTTTCACCAGTACTTAAAATTTTTAATTAATATAGATGAAAACTTTTTACGATATACAAATGGCATTGTAAAGGTAAATAACTTCAAAAGATATTTTCCGGTATTGAATATATTAATCCAGATTACTGTTTCTAAAATATGGAGCCAAAATGATAATTCTATTCTTGAAATTAATATTTAAAAAATATAAATATGGAGTCTTAATTGTAAAATTTTAATTTAATTAATGTAAAACAATGTTTCAATTTATTGGTTTTTTTTAGAACTTTACAAAAATTATAATATTTTGCGTATTTTTTTTTTTACCTGTGTAAATAAAAGAAATCAAAAGTTCAAATATTTCAGGAAGAACTCCATGAACTTCTACAATATTTTTATGTTCTTCCATTAAACCTCCGGTAAACATTGCATGGAAATATGAACTTCCAGCAGAAAGCAAGGCTTTATGAGCTGCAAAAGATTGTTTTCCAATATTTATTTTTACATCGCAGAAACGCAACTCTACCCTCAAGTCATTTAAATTTTTAAGAATTTTTTTTACGAAATCCACAGAAAAATAAGGCAAAGAATCTGAATGTACAAATAAATCGGAGTCTTTGTATGCCGCCATTTTAATAAGATTTTGCACTAGTGGCCTCATGCGAGTTGAAAATAAAGTATTATAATGGATGTTTGTTTTTTTTTTTTATGGAATGAAATAATAAAACTCTCAATAGTAATGGAAGATATTTTAATTTTGTTTAAAATTTATTTAGAGAAAATAAGTAAAAAAAAAATTTTAATTAAAAAATCTCAACTTTTTTTCAATTGTTATTTTAACAAATCGCTATTCTCGTATAATAATCGTATAATTACCGTTTCAATTACTTTTTAAGACCTATTTTGAACTTTCATCTATTACACTCAAATCGTTATTACGATACTTCAAACGCAAAAGTGACTTCTGAGAATATGACGACTTTAGTAAAGCCATCTGATCTTAAAGATTTTATAACACTTTGTATGGTGAAAGTTGGTACAAAAAAACAACATGCTGAAACACTGGCTGAAGTTTTAGTTGCTGCTGATATGCGAGGGCATTTCAGCCATGGTCTCAATCGCCTCGGTAAGTAAGAACTTCTAAATCTTTGACATGATGAAGATAAAAATCTTTCTCTCTTTTTTAAAAAAGTTATTGTTCATGATAGATAGCTCTTACTTACTGATTTATTAAGTACCGCCAAGTCGATAATTCCTAGTGATTATATGAATAATATTTTGCCTACTCAAAAAATTTCGCCTTAATATACTAAATAATTTATAATTGTTTTCTTCCTCTAATGTTATTGTTATGTATTGAAATCAAATCAAATTAAATAAATGTATTTAATAAGTTGATTAATTACAGAACTTTTAAAAATTGGGCTTACAAAATTAAATTCCAGAGTATATTTAGTACAGTTATTTATGTAATTTCTTTAGAATATGAATAGTCCGAAGATTTACAGAAATAATAATTAAAGTTCAGATGACGTTAGCATGAATTGGACGGCCAATAATATCTGCAGAGAGCACGGATTGAGTCAGAGTATGTGCATATTTTTTTTCATTCCATCTCATTTTTTATTAAGTTAGGTTCTCTGGTTCTTTTATATCTTCTACGTACATAGAAATAATTTAAATCAATTAAGAGAATTCAAAGTTATTGTCTGAACTAATTTCATTTTTGGAAAAAACTTTAAATAAGAGGTGTTTAAAAATTATCAGTAAATTTAAAAGAAATAACTAAACTAATCCGGATGTTTTAATATTAATAAACTTGAACTAAGTAGCGTTAAAGAGAATTACTCAGAGAGACGTGCTGTACTAGCAAAGTTCGTGGAAGTGGCAAACAGTTGCACTGCTGTTATTTTCACGGTCTCGTAAATTATGTGTTAATTATCTGACTCGAGAATGAATTAAAATTGTATAGTACAGCTATGTGGATCTAAGTTATAGTCAGTCACATCAATGAGACATCAACCTCTGTATGCTGAGTGTGTATAGAAATGAGACAAAAAAAATTTTTTTTTAATTAGTTGCAAAAAAATATCCAAAAAAAGTATTAAAAAAAAAAGTTTTAGATTATTTTTAATGAAAAAAATATCTGCCTCTCCCTTTCTTTTCAATAAAAAATTGTTCAATTTTTTCAATCATTCATACATTTTCTTCTAACTATTAAAACAGGCATAATTCGGCATAGAGTAGTGCTACCCATACAAGCCAGAATGATCAATGGTTGTAAGAAGGTTTGTTCATAAAATCCCTATCTAGTGCTTACCCATCCAACATCCTCAAACTAGTTTCTAGCTTGTGGCTTTTAGCATTAAGAAGCATTAAATCTAAGAGCACAGCACCTAGAATTTAATATCCAATGCAACCCTCCAGCCGCCACTTTTTAGCTAACTGTAAGGCTATGAGTCCAAAATGAAAATACAGTAATGCTATTATCAATTTAAGCTCATTCTCTTGTATAATCATATATATCTGAACCCAGTTTGACATCTATACATTTTGGTGTCTTTGGTTCTTTAATAATCACAGTCACCATCATTCTATTGAGAAGGATTAGTATTAAATCACTAAATATCACATATGTTAAAACAAAGACAAAACTCTCCATAGAGTAGTGCCACCCTGTTCAAGCCAGAGTAATCAATGGATGCAAAAAGGTTTGTATATAAAATCCCTATCTAGTGCCTACTCATTCAATATCCTTAAGTTTCTAGCTTATGGCTTTCATCAGTAAGGAGTTTTGGATTTGAAAGCACTGCAACAAGATCTAAGGATTTAATGCAATCCCTCCAGCAGCAGCTATCTTTTATCTTTTTAGTTAACTATAAAGCTGGGAGTCCAAAATGTAATAATGTTTTCAATTTAAACTCATTCACTTGTATAGTCATATAGATTTGAACCTATTTCATCTATACTGTTTTTGGTTCTTTAATAACCACAATCACCATCATCCTATTGGGAAGGATTGGTATAAAATAACTAAACATTACACATTCATTATTCTCTATGCTTTCATAAGCTGTTAAAACAGGCAAAACTCTTCATACAGTTGTGCTACCCAATGCAAGCAAGAGTAATCAATGGTAGGTAGCAAGACAATTTGTGTACAAAATTCCTATCTAGTACCTACTCATTCAATCATGATGTTTAGTGGTTTAATTTTAGTTTTTAAGTCTAACAGGTACATAGGCACAGTCAGATCTATTTAATTCTTCCTCTTAGGAATTACAAGCTGAATATTAGCATCAAATAAATAATTACTACAATGAGAGGTTGAGATGAGAGATTACTTAACTAGTTTTTTTAATAAGCATTATGCATATTTTTTACACACAAAAAGCTATCAGGTGTACATAAAATAAGGTTGTGTGTCCTGTACATTTTACCCCAGCACTGCTTTGATACTTTCAGAGGCAGGAATCTCTGAGAACAAGCTGTTTAGTAAGAAGCAAGTATCTTTAGATTGATGCTTGGGTTTATATTTCCTTTGCTTCTATTGTTCTTCTGGAGTAATGAAAGCTTAGCATTCCTAAATCAAGTATAGCCATATATGGTTTTTTGATGGCCGTATCTGGTCTGGTTTGCCCAATTCTACCAATTATAAAGTTCCTTAATTATAATTTACTAATTAACAAAGCATATCTTGATTTCATAGTTATTTGTGGGTGCTTTACTTTTTTTTAAAAAATCTAATACAATATATATATTCTGTATTTATTGCATGATAATTATTATTTATTAATACAATTTATTTTACTCTAATATTCTATTTTAATGTATATATTGAAATGGGATAATAATTGATCTTCTACTCCATTATCTCTCTACTGGTTTGATCAGCATTTGTAATATAACAAAAGAAATTGCCCTACAGATTTTAGACAACCATTTATTACTGACACAAAAATAATAATGAAGAAATGCCCTTATGGTTTAAGTATTATTTATAACAGAGCTAAACATGTACCAATAAATAGTAACTCTGTTATAACCTGTATAAAATTATCTAGCTCAGTTGTTCGCTACACTATGCAATAACAATGTTTCCAATAAATAATTATTTAGATTGTCCGCTACACTAAATTAAAATACTGATGACAATCTTTTCTAAAACTAATTTATTCAGATAGCATTTAAAATGAATGAAAACAAATAAGATCATCACCTTAAACATCACAAATCCATTCATTGCCCCAAAATAAACCACAATAAGCGGTGAATTCATATATCATTATCCCAAACAACAATATACCCAAGATATCCATTTAATTTATAATTGGATAAAACCAAAATTAAATCTATAAACAATTAAGTTCTGAAATACTTTTTTTTTTTAATTAAAATAAATAAAATTTATTAGATACAATTGAACATGTTTATCTATACATAGCTATATTCTTTTTACACTGTTGCAAGGCAGTTACTCTGTAGAGCTTGCTGTGGTCCGAGACTGGGGGCCATTGCCCTCCTTCACTCCTCCGGGAGGCTGACCCTAACCCAGGTTTCATGAAAAGCCAATCCGGAGCCTCTGTTCCTAAACTGCTTGAGTAATTTGATATAGATGTTGCAGACACTGCAATAAGCATTTTCAAAAATATACTTGCATCTGAATAGCCAGATTGCAAAGGTTAGAAAAATGGCGATCATCAGAATCGAGAATATGCCACTCTTTATAGCCTTTTGAATGCCTAAAACCTCTCTAATATTGAGTGACACGCTTTCATTAATAAAGGATCTGATCGGCTTGAGAAAAGGTCAGAAATACAGGAGGTGATGAATTGTCTTATCTGCTGTGGCACATAGTTGGCTTTGATGGTTGATCTTGCTAAACCCTCTTTTCCAGAAAGTGATTTGCTGGAAGGGAGGAGAGGTTGATCTTTAGCAGAAAGTCAATGTATTTTCGTTCTAAGAACCCATTTTTCGATTTTGCTATGAGTTGTTTATTGTTTAACCCTAGATCATTCTGTAAAATGATTTGATTGGTATATTTCAGTTTGTATGTTTGCCAATGCATTTTTTTTTTCCTCTATTGTATGTTGCATTATGTTTGCTGAGTTTCTGACATAAGTCCATATATCCGTGATTCATTTGCTGGAGAGTGGAGGTGTACCCGTGGGCTCCACTGTCAGTGTGAGGTTTAGATTTGTTTGTTCAAGGCTGGCCACATGCAGCACTCCCAGAGCCCTTTGGAGGTACAGGATGGACACTGAATGCAGGCCGAGCCCATTTGATTCTTTGGGCATTTGAGCTTTAGCAATGCTTATGGCTACAACTTTGCCATTCCAAAGCAGCCTAGAGTGTAACGAGTTCATTGATCGTTCAAATGTTTTGATGGGTTTTATGAATGGCAGGTACTAGCTTAGTCTCAGGTAGACTAGCATGTTGAGTAAGGCAACCTTGTCGGGTAGTGATATTGAGATTCTTGACAGCCAGCTAACTACCTTTCTTGTTTTGTCTAGTATTGAGTTCATGATGTCCTTCGACATGGAAAATCTAGACTTGGCAATGGCAAAGCCCAGAAATGATTGTGGCTGGGCCGTGAATATTGAGTGAATCATTGCACCTGTTTTGATTTTCCAGATGGAAGTTATTGGAATTGACTTTGAGATTTAGTTTTTTGGCATATTTGTTTATGATTTGTATTACCGTTTGAAGCTGGGATTTATGAGGAATGAATATGGAAACATCAACAACATAATGAGATGTAGTGAACTGGATGTTTCAGTGCTGGCACATATATGCCTGGTGTATTGCATTCAATTTCCATGAGAAAGGGATTAAGGTACGTAATGAAGTAGAGGGTAGCCAAAGGGGATCCCTGTGGAATGGATAGATGGGGTCTGAATCTCTCTGAAAGCTTTCAATCTAGAGAGGTAAATATCGATCTGTTGAACAGTAAGTTAACAATAATATGGATATAAACATCCGGCACTTTATAATCATGGAGTATTTATAGTAAGATTGATGGAACGACATCAAATGCCTAGGAAAAGTCTAGTTGAATAACTAACGGGTTTGATTTTCTTTGTAGTCTGACATGTTCAGAAAGAAGTATGAAGTGCTGGACCACATTACTAGTGGAGGCACTTTTGAGGGCGAATTGATATTTAGTGATGTGTCCATATATCTGTCTTGTATGAGATCTTTAACTATGGATTCTATTGTTTTAATGAGGAATGGAATCATGGAAATTGGGCATATGTTATTAGCTTTGAGCGGTTGATTTGTTTTTTTAAGAAAGGCGCCAGTTTGAGCAGGTAGAGGTCAGGGATGTTCTGGAAGTACCCGGCAAGGACATTGATCATTTGCCGGACTATGGGTGCAGTGTATTGGCTCAGATGCAGTAGCACAAATCTTGGGATACCAGGTAGTCCCGGATGTGTGCTCTCTGGGTAGTTCTGTAGCTTTTGTACTATTTGTGTTTCGGTGATATTGTGATTAGTGTTTCTGTCTAGTTCTCCCTAAACACTTCCAATCTCAAAGTTATAGCTTTGTAGCTCGCATTGAAAATGGTTATGTATTTATGGAAAGCATTGCCGGACCACTATAGCAATGTTGATCTATGAAAATTATAGATGTTGGCCTTTTGGCAGCTCCCAGTGCCCATCTGTTGTAACTGAGTGTCCAGTTATGTCGATTATTTAAGAAGATTTTAGATCTTTTGGCAGCCACATATTGTGCCAAGACTTTTTGTTTGTGATAGTATTGCAATTTAAGATCTATGATATCTTGGACAGTGGCGTCTATGTGTGAGAGTTCACTTAGCCTGTTAGTAATGTTGTCTAAATCTTTTAAGAGCCGGTTGGGTCCTTTGGTTTTCCATGTGTGGAAGTCAATCAGAGGGCTCGTTATTCCAGAAAACACCGACCATGCTTGGATAGGTGGCAGAGAAAGGATTTTAATTTTATTAAATAAGATGTACGCTTCAGAAAAAATCCATTCAGGCACCGCAGCTTTGTTTAGTAGTCTTATGATGTGAGAATAATTTGTTTGAACCAATATGTTAGGGTTAATTTGCAATGATATTAGCAGCGCCAGATGATCTGAGAAAGGCACATATTGCAGTCAGGCATTGAGATCAAAATGTATGTCAGGGGAGTAGTAGAGCAGATCTATTAGAGATCTTTTTTGCAATGTATAGAAGGAGAAGGCATCAGGAGGAAAAAAGCCTTCTCCACATAATAAGACTCTGTTGAAGTGATGAAATACTTCATGCTGAAGTTGTGGTAACTCATGTTGAAGTCACCGAAGCAAATTGTTGGTGAAGTGTTAGATGACAGAATGGAATTGATTTTGTTTATTGCTGCAAGCACCGAGTCAGCGGTGTTCCTTAAGTACAAATAGATTATATTGAGTGAATATCCGAATGTTAAATTCAGCAGCAGTACTTTTTTGTCTAGGTGAAGTGTCTCGAGTTTGATGTATGGCAGGCTTTTGTGAATGAGAAAGGCAACCCCAGATGATGCAGTGTTGGAATGCATTTATTGAAAGAGCCCATATTGTTGGAATAGATGTTCTATTCTGTAATCTGATTGAGTGTGTAGCTTTGTTTCAGAAAGGCATGCTATGTGGTTATTGATTTTATCAATCCATCTTTTTACAGTGTAAACTCAGTTAAGCGAATTAAGGCCCCTTACATTAATGCCACCTATTTTAAGATACATAGTTGGGGTTTCTGCCTGACTTGGATGAAGTAGATAACTATTCTCCAGTAACGACTTTGTCCATTAAGACTAGTTGTTCATTATAATTGGAAGCTTGTGGAGTATTTTTTTGCATGGCTTTTTCTATCATAGGTGATTTAGTTGGCACTGGGATTTTAGATGATGTGATTTGATTTGAATTGAGAGTGTCTTTATTGTGACTATAGTTGGATGGTGTTACTTCCAGGAAGGTATTGTCTTGCATGTCTTGTGATTCGACTTATCTCGTTCTTTCTTTTGGATTCCTTTTTCCTTTGTTGATTTTGCAATTTGTTAGTGTTTTGATGTAGCCAGTTTGGTTCTGTGTCTGAGTCAGCGGTGGAATTGGTTAAATGTTTATGCTGGGAGCGCGATGAATCCTGTGTCTTTTATGTGTAGCTAATTGTTCTTTTTGTCTGATTTGCATTGTGTCCGGTGTTATAATTGTGTTTCTCTTACTTGTGATACTTTGCTGTTGAGATGCGTCTTTTAGTTTGGTTGTGATTAGAGCTTCATGTGACAGTTGAAAAGGCAATTGTGATAGCAGTTGCTTTGAGGTGGTGTGCTTCATCTGTGCTAGTCTTATTTTCAGCACTTATATTTTGTCTTTTTAACTGTGGTGCTTCCAAGTGTGGTTTATGTGTTTGAGTCTTATTCTGCCCTACATCATTTGAGATGTGGGATTGCAGGGTGGAAGGTAGATTTGAAGGTGTTAAATTGCATTTATGGTATTTAGTTTTCTTGACATTGCAGAAGTCACAAATTCTCATGGGACAAGTTTTGTCGAGGTGGGTTCGTTCGCCACAGAGAAAGCATCGAGCACCTCGAATGGCAACAAAGATAGGGCACTTCTTTTTTTCTAGTGTTGATGGAATGTCAAGTAGTGTATAGCCCTTGTGGAGTTTGAGTGCAAAGGCCGCGTTGTTTGAAGGTAGTTCAAAGTCTGCTCTTCTTTCTGTGAGATTTTTAAAGTTGGTTACTTCGCCATATTTGGACAGCAGTCTTTGATGGTCCATTCGAATTGAGTGCAAAGGCCGCGTTGTTTGAAGGTAGTTCAAAGTCTGCTCTTCTTTCTGTGAGATTTTTAAAGTTGGTTACTTCACCATATTTGGACAGCAGTCTTTGATGGTCCATTTGTGCAAAGTTTCTATAGCAGTTGCGTGCTAAGCCATATGCTATTTTAGGCAGGTCCATGTCAATTTTTATTAGGTAACGTTCGTTCAGGTAGAGTTGTTGTCTTTTAAGTTCTTTTTGAATTAAATTGTGGAACTATATTATAAAGTATCTTCTATTGGGATGGTGGTAGATTCTTCTGATTGTTTCTCCCAGTTTTAGATTTTTAAGCAGTTCAAAAAATTCATCTGTAGGAAAGGTGAACAAGTTACAGTTGTCATTAGTTGTAGTGAGTATTAGAGTGTTCTCACTGTGGTAGTTCAGAAAGGAGTTGAAGAGTACTGGGGGAATTCTAGCGTTGAATTCCTGACTTAATGCTTGATAGTTTTTTAAGAGAAATTGTGAGTTTTGATGATGTTGCTGACAGTTACTTTCCTCTAAATTAGGTGTGGGGATTTCATCCTCAACGAAATCTAGGATGCTATATTGAGTTGTTTGATAATCTGTACTGAGATTTTGTGTAATGACTCTGTTGTTACCTAGAACTGTAACGTAACTTTCGTTATTTGTAGTGTTAGAATTATTTATTTTGGTTTGAGTTTGGTATTGGGAAGATGTGAATTGATTAGCCACTACTTTGTTGGGGACCTGTGCATTTTTAGTATTTAGAGTGGGCTTCAGACTGGGGAAATGTGAGTTGTAAAGGACTTGTTCAACACTTGTTTCTTGCATTTGTTTGTGCTTTGAGCATTATTGCTGTTGTTTTCAGAGACTGAGTTTTGATCAGAAAATTGTTGCGTAGTTATTTCGATGTCATGGTAGAGTTTAGAAGGTGTTTTCGGATTTAAATCTCCATTGTTGTGTTTGGGAATTGATTCTAATTCTGTTTTTGAGCAGAGAAAATGTTATTACAGTAAAGATTGGCAGATTCCGGTAAAGCACCGCCTGTGTTTTTAAAATTTTCAAATTTATTCGTGCTATAACTTTTTAATGTTTTCTGTTTGAGATGGAAACTTTTTAGAATTGTAACTTTGATTTTGAGTATTATCATTTATTTTTTCATTAGAAGAATGGGTTTTGTTTAGTTTTTTACTAGAATTATTTTTTTCCAATTTTTTTTGAAATTTCGATCGGATCAATCACAGCAGCTTTCTGTTCAGCGTTTGCGATCATAGCGATCTTTTGTTTACTAACAGATTGAGATTCTTTTTGCTTTTGTATACCTTTGGTAAGTTTTTTAAAATTAATAAAATCATCCTGATCAATATTAGTCAAATTAAAATTACTGGAAGTGCTCTTAACTTGCTCTATCTGAGAGCTTGATAGGGCTAGCCTAACATTAGAATCACTACACAATTTTGAGATTTGTCTAGACCTAAGAATTTGCTGTTCCAGCAGATCATGTATACTGCTCATTTTGAAAGTTTAATTAAATAAACATAGAGAAAGAGCTTACCTTAAGATTACCATGACTCAAACTGAAAAAAAAAAATAGTAACAATATTATAATTTAGGATTTTATAGCAGTATGGTGTGATGTGATGTATTATGGCTTCTCCTTAAACGAAGTCAAGAATATCTCAGCAATTATGCCCAGATAAACCTGTTAGCCATTTTCTTTTACATTCCCCACTCTAAATTTACCCATAATCTGCTCTATCCCATTTCCACAACATAATTTTTGTCAACTCTATAACCTTTATTTCTAAATCCCCCTTATCTTTTCTCAAACCCTGCATAAAAACCAATAATTCACTTTTTGTATAATCACTCTTTTCATATTTATTTTTCCACAACTTCATTATATGTACCCTTTCTGTTTTTAAACATTTACATTCAATTAACAAATGCCTAATATTTTCAATTCCTTCCTTACATAATTTACAAAATAAATCACCCATATTTTTCCATTTACATGTATATTCTTTTGTAGCTAAAGATCCCGTTCGAGCCTTAAACAATAAACTACTTTCCTTACTATTATCATATATTAAGTATATTCTGTTTATTTCTATATATATTTAAACTCTTTTTACTCTCCATACTATTTCTCCGTCTCTCTAACTCCCTAGTCTTTATTGATAAATTTATTCTTTTATCCCATTCCTTACTACTATAACACTCAATAATCCTCTTAACACAATCATCCCATCTTTTGTACAAATATACTGATATAAATTCTTTATCCAAATCTTTTGCATACCGCATTACCTTTCTCACCCATCTTGTTACCTGCCCTTTACTCATAACCCAATTAAATACTATTTTAGCTATTCTTTTATTATCCACAAACTGCAATCTACCAAACATTTTCATTTTACTTTTTGCATCTCTCATATGAAAACTTGACCATCCCATTTCTCCTTGAATTGCCTCCCTTGCTGTCCATACTTCTGCATCCAATGCATGTCTTCCTACTTCCCTTTGAGCTTTTTCTAAATAATATAATATCTTTTTACTAACATATAATGCATCATTACCATATGTTAACCCTGCTACTGCAACTCCTTTCCATATAATTCTAGCTACATCATATTTATTATATGAAAATACTGTTAATTTCTTTATCAATCCCTTTCTTTTCTTTGCTTCATTTATCAATTTTTTCTCCCATTCATCCAAATAATTTTTCTGATTACTTAAAATAATTCCCAAATAACTATATCTATTCACCACACTTAACTTAATATCTCCCAATAAAAATTCTACATCTTCTCTTTCCTCAGTATTAATCATCATTATATTTGATTTTTCTTCACTAAATTTAATCACCATCTCTTTACCCACCCTTGCACATGTCCTTCCATATCTTCTCTTTTTTCTGCACACAAAAATATATCATCCACAAAAAAAAAGACCTGACAAAATATATACTCCCTTACTACCTATTAACGGTATCTGTATCCCTCTTCCTAATCTTTCTATTGCTCTTTCCATTTCACTCAAATACAACACAAAACAAAATAGGTGACATAGGGCATCCTTCCTTGCCTTAGTCCCACACCATTTTTAACTTTAATTGATTCTATATTCTCTAACTGATATATATAATAATTATTTTCATATAATTTCTTAATAATATCTATTAAAGCTTCATCCATTCCCAAATTTGCTAAACTTATCCATAATCTATTTCTATTTACTCTATCATATGCCTTCTCTATATCTATAAAACTCATATATAACTGTTTATCTGCATTCCTACTCACATCCATAAGTTGTGTAACTACAAATAAACTATCTCCTATACGCCTATCGAATCTAAAACCTCCTTGCATTTCACCCACTACATTATTCCCTTCCATCCATTTTACAACTTTACTAGCCACCATATACGAGAAAACTTTATATAAAACTGATGTTACCACTATCGGTCTATAATTATTCAACTTTCTATGATCCTTACCCTTTCCTTTAAATAATAACCTTACTCTTGTATTACTCTAACTACTTGGAATATAGACAGTTATCGCCATCTACAATGATGTCAATTCTGATATACTTTACTAATCAAATATTACATACAGTAATGTAAATTTATGATAAAATTTAATGAGCTTCCTTAACTAAGTAAACTAATTTATAAATAGTTATGATAACATTTAGAGAATGTTTTATAAACCTATAATATCTATAATGTTTAAACAAAATAAATCATTAATTGGTTTTATATCTAATTTAATAAAATGTTAAAAATAATAACTTATCTATACTATAAATCAATGTACTATTATTGCTTAAGTTATGTGTCAAAATGAAATACCCTATAAGAATATATTATCGATGAACCTATTAGATAATCTTGTATTTATAATATTCAATCATATCATTATATCAAATATATAGTAGCTTTCTATTGGATATTTATCCAATCATAACTAATCTTATCCATCTGTTTTAAATTTCCAGTAAATCAATTATCACAATGAATTTTATAACAACTAAACCATATAAAATAATTATTGGCATTTATTTAAGTCAAAGATAGGTATTACAATTTAGTAGTTTATTAAATTTATGATCCATCTCAAATAAGTTTAAAGATAATTAAGGCAGATCATTCTGACTAATGACAGAATAAAATCTATCAAGATCTTTATAACTGGACAAGATAAGCTCTTAATAATTAATCATGAACTAATTGCATTATTTATACAATCAAGATTAATCTAGATAATGCAAACAAATATTTCTATATAATGATCATGTATAGTTTATCTCTAAGGAGACTTAACAATAATCATATAATAATAAAAAATATATATATGACTGTATTTCACTTAATGATATTGGTTTAATTTTAGATTGTGATTTAATTATCATAAATTACTTTGCACACATAAAATAATTAGAAAGGTTTATTAGATTTCAATTAAATTTAAGTTTATTAATTTATAAAAAGTAATTAATAGTATCATATATATAAAAACAATGTATGCTATTGATTAAAATTATAGCCAGTTAAGAAGTACAAATACTATTTCTTTTTAATGTATAATAAATTTGATTGTCTATTACTCTATAAAATTAATAACGAATAATAAATAAATATATATGGATCATAAAATATGTTGTATGACAATGTGCTATATAAACTGTTGGAGAAATTTCAAGATATCTTCCTTAAAAATGAATATTTGAAGATATTGAGTCAGGAATTAATTTGTATCATTGGATAAGAGTTTAAATTTTTTTTTAAAAAAAGAATCTCTCCAACCTTTTATTGTGTAGATAGCTTATCAATCAATGTCTAAATATACACATTGTTTATTCATAAATAAATTTTATATTTTAAAATAAATAAACATTTATTTTTAGCACTGTTTCTAATTGTAATAAATTTAATCAGCCATTTAAGCTATTGTGCGCTTTTTCACAAGTGTTAAATAATAAATGAGTACTTCCACTTACAACACAAGATATAGTATTTAGGAAAGAATAAAATGAATCCACTTATTCAATCCAATGCAAATGCTTATATATGGGCAAATTTTAAGTACTGTAAGTGAAAGTGTGAGGATAGACTACTCACTTTAAACCACTGTTTACGATATCTGAATGAATGACGCTGACGAAATTATCTAGAATTTATTAGACGTCACTCACAAATGAAACTTTAAACATATGTAAATAAACATCGTAAACAGTGGTTTAAAGTGAGTCTATCCTCACACTTTCACCTACAGTACTTAAGATTTGCCCATATATAAGCATTTGGGTTGGATTGAATAAGTGGATTCTTTTTATTCTTTCCTAAATACTATATCTTGTGTTGTAAGTGGAAGTACTCATTTATTATTTAACACTCGTGAAAAAGCACACAATAGCTTAAATGGCTGATTAAATTTATTACAATTAGAAACAGCACTAAAAATAAATGTTTATTTACATATGTTTAAAGTTTCATTTGTGAGTGATGTCTAGTAAATTCTAGATAATTTCGTCGGCGTCATTCATTCAGATATCGTAAACAGTGGTTTAAAGTGAATAGTCTATCCTCACACTTTCACGTACAGTACTTAAGATTTGCCCATATATAAGCATTTTGGGTTGGATTGAATAAGTGGATTCATTTTATTCTTTCCTAAATACTATATCTTGTGTTGTAAGTTGAAGTACTCATTTATTATTTAACACTCGTGAAAAAGTGCACAATAGCTTAAATGGCTGATTAAATTTATTACAATTAGAAACAGCGCTAAAAATAAATGTTTATTTACATATGTTTAAAGTTTCATTTGTGAGTGACGTCTAGTAAATTCTAGATAATTTCTTCAGCGTCATTCATTCAGATATCGTAAATAGTGGTTTAAAGTGTGAAAAAGCGCACAATAGCTTAAATGGCTGATTAAATTTATTACAATTAGAAACTAAGTTTCGTTTGTGAGTGACGTCTAGTAAATTCTAGATAATTTTGTTGGCGTCATTCATTCAGATATCGTAAACAGTAGTTTAAAGTGAGTAGTCTATCCTCACACTTTCACTTACAGTACTTAAGATTTGCCCATATATAAGCATTTGGGTTGGATTGAATAAGTGGATTCATTTTATTTTTTCCTAAATACTATATCTTGTGTTCTAAGTGGAAGTACTCATTTATTATTTAACACTCGTGAAAAAGCGCACAATAGCTTAAATGGCTGATTAAATTTATTTTAAAATAAAGATAAACAAAATATACATTTTCTTTTAAAATAACAACAATTATATATAACACATAACCTGCCTTGAAAGTTTTATTTTTCATTTTTACCCATTATGTTTCATTACAGCTCCTAGTTTCTTAAGGTAGGGAAGAGATAAGCACCAATAATAATAATAATAATAATAATAATAATAATAATAATAATAATTCAATTCAATTCTAATTCAATTCTTTATTTATTTAATGTACATATCAACAGCATTTAGCCAATTATAGATTGCACAATAATACAAATCTAAATAAGCATTAAAAATAATAATAATAATAATAATAATAATAATAATAAAATAAATAATACTAATAAAATAGAAAATCAATAAAATGCACAAATAAATAAAAAGGCAATATAT